>CAUYUJ010001574.1:62500-99625 GCA_963575745.1 Prorocentrum cordatum | reverse complement strand
TAGGGTTTTGAGCTGATTTCATTTCTCTTCCTTCCCCTTAATTCTTCCCTTCCTGTTAATTATTCCCGTTAATGGTCCTGTATTCTCTTTAATTGTCTTGTCTTCCCGTTAATTGTCTTGTCATGTATTCCCGTGAATTGTCTTGTATTTCCGTTAATTGCTTTGTTTTCCCTTTATTTGTTTTTTTTCGACTCCAAGGCCCCAGTGGGTGCGTTCGCATACAGGAGGAGACGGAGGAGGAGGAGGAGGAAGAGGAGGAGGAGGAGGAGGAGGAGGAGGAGGAGGAGGAGAAGGAGGAGGAGGAGGATAATCTCCGTATTCGCCCTCCATCTCCGGGTTCTGGGAGATCCCAGGAGGTCCCGAATTAACGGGAATTACCGTCCAGGCATTAGAGGGAAAAGTTTCCCGGGAGGTCCCGGGAGGTGGGTGCCTTCCTGGTAATTCGTTGTGATTGTTTTAATCCGTATAATTATCGGGAAATTATCGGGAAGAGTTCCCGGGAGGTGGGGCCCCGGGAGGTCCCCGGGAGGTCCGTTAATTCTGGACGGTGATCCCCGTTAATCCCCAGCAATGAAAATCATGTGGGGCGAGGGGTGGGGGAGCTCGGGTTGCTCTCCTGCAGTTGTGCCTCGCCGAGAGCCTCCTCCCGTGCCTCCTCCCGTACCTCCTCCCGTGGCTCCCCAGGGCTCCTGTAGGCCTTTGAGGTCCATGGGTGTGGTTTTCCTGTAGCCCCATCCCCTCTACGTGTAATATAGGAATATAGGCCAACCGTGTAAGAACGAGTATGACTGACGCCCATAATCATTAGTTGGAGCAGGCGGGAATTACAGGGAAATTATAGGGAATTATAGGGACATTGAAGGACAAGTATTGGAACTAGGGAGTTATAGGGACATTATAGGGAAACTATAGGGAAGCTCAAACAGGGAATCATCGGTAACTCAAAACCCGATCCCCCCTCTTGTAACACAACGGGCGCGCTCAACCTATGACCGCTTCCCCGGGTATGCCCTCCGCAGGTTTCCCCCTCGGGGCCTGCGGCCACTCGGGATCCTGCCGAGGGGCCGGCGACGCAGACTGCGGGCTGGCCGGCCGCCCCTGTGGCCGCTTCCCCGTGTATGCCCCCAGTGGGCTCCCTCTCAGGGCATGCGGCCATTCGGGGCGCGGCCGTCGTTGGGGCCGTTGGGTGGGGGTCGTCGTGGGGGCCGTCGCGGGGGTCGTCGTGGGGGTCGTCGTGGCGTGCGCGGGGGCCGTCGTGGGAGGCCGCCGTGGTGGTGGGTCGTGGGGGCCGTCATGGTGGTGGGTCGGGTGGGGGGCTCCGGGGGGTGGCTCGGCTATCCCTATGGCCGCTTCTGCCCCCTGTGGGCTCGCCAGCGTTGGCCTGGCCAGCGGTATGCCCCCCGTGGGCTTCCTCTCAGGGCATGCGGCCACTTGGGGCGCGGCCGTCGTGGGGGCCGTTGGGTGGGGGGGTGCGGGGGCCGTCGGGTTGGGCATGGGTTCGTGGGGCTCGGGGGTCGCGGGGGCCGTCGGGAGGGCGAGCGGTCGTGGGGGCCGTCGCGGGGGTCGTGGGGCAGGGGGTCGTGGGGCAGGGGGTCGTGGGGGGTCGTGGCGTAGTAGGCGTAGCCGGGATTCTGGGCGGCGGCAGCAGGGCCTCGTTGTTGCCGTGGCTGGCGTTGGCGTCTGTGGACCAGTAGGCGGGTGGCCCGGGGGGCTTGTCCTCGTCCCCCTGCCCCCCCTAACTCAGGGGCAATGTTAGGGTGGAGTAGACGCAGGGATGGATACATCGATTCCCAACCGGCCATGGACCGCCGATAGGGGCCGATAGCCCACCTCTCCCAGGTCCCTTTGGTTTCGCTCTCAGTGGCCTATCGCCGATCTTTCTGATGCTTCTCCCCCTGAGCCAGCCCCCCCACTGTCGCTCCCCCCTAACGCAGTTCCCCTACGTGCCAGAGAAGCCCTGCAAGCACCTCATGAAGGTGGCGATCGCCCGCGGCGTGCCCCGGCCGAGCTTCGCCCCCGCGGTGGCTGACGTCTGGCTATCCTCAGGAGCTCGTGGTCGTCGGCGTCGTCGTTGTCGTCCTTGTCTTGTTTGTTGCTGTCGTCTTCTTTGTCGTCGCCGCCGTCGCCGTCGCCGTGGCCGTCGCCGTCGCCGTCGCCGTCGCCGTTGTCGTCGCTGTCGCCGTTGTCGTCGCCGCCGCCGTCGTCGCCCTCGTTGTGCTGTCCTATGGGGAATGGCAGAACCGACGCGCTTGACTTACAGCTTATGAACAGTTGAAATGAGACTCTGAGCACCAATCCGATCCCCTGCCTTCCCCTGCTTCTTCCCCCTGCTCCTCCGCCTCCTCTTCTCCTCATTCTTCTCCTCTTCCTCGTCCTGCTCCTCCTCCTCACCATGGTCGTCGTCGTCGTCGTCGTCGTCGTCGTCGTCGCCTTCGTTCTCCTCATACGGTGGACTCAGTCAAGGCGCTGAAATAAGGACCTCTCTGGGTTGGGAAGGGGTTCGCTGTTCTTCAGGTGATCCCGTGGTTGCTCCTCCCGCCCTCCTCGTGCACCGAGGCGAATTTTGGTGCCGAGAAGGCAGCAGCTTCACTGTAGGTTTAAGTCGGGCATGTCCCTCCACAGGAGGAGTATTCAAACATAGTAAAAACATAGTCTGGGGACGATTTGTTTTAACTATGTTTGATCATTTTGGTGTATTTGTTTGATTATTAACCTAACAGCGAAGACTGATAGGTTTCTAGCGGGCTCAAAAGAGAGCATCTTGACTCCCCAGGGGGGTCTGGGCGGGTGCCGGGAGAAGCTGGGAAACCGGGGACTCCCCAGGACTCCTATAGATTTTTATAGTTTCCTATGGATTCCTACTCTTCGTGTTCCCAGAAAACCATTCCCAGGCCACATTTGGAATGCCCGGAGCCAACTGTACTTCGTGTTCTTCGTGTTCCCAGAGCACCATCCCCAGGCCACATTTTGAATGCCCGGAGCCAATTGTAGGCCACTTCGTGTTCTTCGTGTTCCCAGAACACCATTCCCAGGCCACATTTTGAATGCCCGGAGCCACTTGTAGGCCACTTCGTGTTCTTCGTGGTCCAGAACACCATTCCTGTACCATATTTTGAATGCCCGGAGCCAACTGTAGGCCACTTCGTGATCTTCGTGGTCCAGAACACCTTTCCTGTACCATATTTTGATTGCCCGGAGCCAACTGTAGGCCACTTCGTGATCTTCGTGTTCCCAGAGCACCAGTCCTGTGCCATATTTTGAATGCCCGAGCTGAGGCAGGCTGAGGCCGAGGCAGGCTGAGGCCGAGGCAGGCTGAGGCTGAGGCCGAGGCACGCCGAGGCAGGCTGAGGCTGAGGCTGAGGCAGGCTGAGGCTGAGGCTGAGGCTGAGGCTGCAGGCTGAGGCCAGGCTGAGGCTGCAGCTGAGGCGAAGCAGGCTGAGACTGAGGCTGAGCGAGGCTGAGGCTGAGGCTGATGCAGGCTGAGGCAGGCTGACGCTGAGGCTGAGGCAGGCTGAGGCTGAGGCTGAGGCCGAGGCAGGCTGAGGTGAGGCTGAGGCAGCCGAGGCAGGCTGAGGCTGAGGCTGAGGCTGAGGCTGAGGCAAGGCTGCTGAGGCTGAGGCTGCAGGCAGGCTGAGGCTGAGGCTGATGCAGGCTGAGGCTGAGGCTGAGGCTGAGGCTGAGGCTGAGGCAGGCTGAGGCTGAGGCTGAGGCTGAGGCCGAGGCAGGCTGAGGCTGAGGCCGAGGCAAGCCGAGGCAGGCTGAGGCTGAGGCTGAGGCTGATGCTGAGGCAGGCTGAGGCTGAGACAGGCTGAGGCTGAGGCTGAGGCAGGCGGAGGCTGAGGCAGGCGGAGGCTGAGGCCGAGGCAGGCTGAGGCCGAGACAGGCTCAGGCTGAGACTGAGGCTGAGGCTGAGGATGAGGCCGAGGCAGGCCGAAGCTGAGACAAGGTGAGGCTGAATGGGGGGGGGGGAAGGGGGGGGGAGGAGGAGGGGAGGCTGAGGCAGGCTGATGCCGAGGCAGGCTGAGGCCGAGGCAGGCTGAGGCTGAGGCTGAGGCAAGCCGAGGCAGGCTGAGGCTGAGGCTGAGGCTGAGGCTGCGGCTGAGGCTGAGGCTGAGGCTGAGGCAGGCTGAGGCTGAGGCTGACGCAGGCTGAGGCTGAGGCAGGCTGAGGCTGAGGCTGAGGCTGAGACAGGCTGAGGCTGAGGCCGAGGCAGGCTGAGGCTGAGGCTGAGGCAAGCCGAGGCAGGCTGAGGCTGAGGCTGAAACTGAGGCAGGCTGAGGCATCCGTAGGAATCCATAGGAATCCTTAGGAATCCCTAGGAATCCTTAGGAATCCGTAGGCATCCTTAGGAGTCCGTAGGCATAGTTACCTCAGTAATCCTTAGGAATCCTTAGGATTCCTCAGGAATCCTTCGGAATCCATAGGAATCCATAGTAATCAGGATCCCTAAGGATTCCCAAGGTTTCCTAAGGATTTCATTGGATCCTAAGGCCGTTGCCACTGCGACTGTCATTGCGAATGCGACTGCGACTGCGAGAACAGCAGAATTCTACAACTGGATTCTCACCTGAATCTTAAGGGGAATGCTTCCAGATATGCTTATACACATCGCTCTTAGGTTGCTTTGTCGGGATACTTTTTTATGTGTCGTCCGAAATCCGCTTGTAGGGGGACATGCCCGACCTACCTGTAGGTGGGTGGGTAGGAGTGGGGGGGCGAGAGGAGGGGGACGCGCTCCCTCCTCCCCGCCCTTTGTCCCTCCCGCCTTTCCTTGGGGGGCGGGAGCCCCCCCCCCCCCAGGAGCAGTGGAGCTGCTGGAGTCGCTGCTCAGCAGGGCGCCCGAGACGAGGTCGAGCTGCGAGCGGAGGAGGAGGAGGAGGAGGAGGAGGAGGAGGAGGAGGAGGAGGAGGAGGAGGAGGAGGAGGAGGAGGAGGACTAAGGGGGGAAGAGGATGGGGGGAGGGGGAAAGGACGAGGATGTGGAGGAGGACGAGGATGAGGACGAGGAGATGCAAGAGAAGCAGAAGGAGGAGGACAAGGAGGTTGTTGTTGATGATGCTGCTGATGATGCTGATGATGATGATGATGATGATGATGCTGATGATGATGATGATGATGATGATGATGATGATGATGACGCTGATGATGATGATGATGATGATGATGATGATGATGATGATGATGATGATGATGATGATGATGGTGGTGATGATGATGATGATGCTGATGATGATGATGATGATGATGTTATGATGCTGCTGATGCTGATGATGCTGGTGCTGATGCTGTTGATGGTCATGCTGATGCTGTTGCTGATGATGATGATGCTGATGTTGCTGATGATGACGATGACGATGACGATGATGATGACGATGACGACGACGACGAAGCCGACGACGACGACTACAGCGGCGATGCCGATGCTGATGATGGTGGCGATGACGACGAGGATGATGATGATGCTGATGATGGTGATGATGATGGTGATGATGCTGATTCTAATGATGATGTTGACGTTGATGATGCTGATGCTGATGCTGATGATGATGATGATGATGCTTAGAATGATGCTGCTGCTAGTGATAATTACCACGCTGGTGATGTTGATGGTACTGTGGACGATACTGATGGTCCTGATGGTTTTGACGATGACACTGAGTATTGATGATGCTTATGGTGATGCTAATGAAGATGGTTACGACGACGACGACGATGACGACTCCGATGCTGATCAGGATTATGACACTGATGTGGGGATGAAGCGTGATGAAGCAGGGTCATGGGCCAAGGGGAGGGGCGATGATGCTGATGATGCTGCTGATGATGATGGTGATGATGGTGATGATGATGATGATGATGATGATGCTGATGATGGTGATGATGATGGTGATGATGATGATTCTAATGATGATGTTGACGTTGATGATGCTGATGCTGATGATGATGATGATGCTTATAATGATGCTGCTGCTAGTGATAATTACCATGCTGGTGATGTTGATGGTACTGTGGACGATACTGATGGTCCTGATGGTTTTGACGATGACACTGATTATTGATGATGCTTATGGTGATGCTGATGAAGATGGTTACGACGACGACGACGATGACGACTCCGATGCTGATCAGGATTATGACACTGATGTGGGGATGAAGCGTGATGAAGCAGGGTCATGGGCCAAGGGGAGGGGCGATGATGATGCTGATGATGCTGCTGATGATGATGGTGATGATGGTGATGATGATGATGATGATGATGATGATGATGATGATGATGATGATGATGATGATGGTGATGATGGCGATGATTGTGGCGATGACGCTGCCGACCATGATGGCAATTAAGAAACGATGAGAAGGAGGAGGAGGACGTGGAGGAGGGGTGAGGACGAGAAGGCGGTGCAGCAGAGTGCACGCTGATGGCGATGCTGATTATGTGATGCGGGTGCGTATGCGGATTATGATGACGATATTGCCATTTGCGATGGAACATAACGAATTCCAGCATCCCAACCCTGCAACCGGGCTTATCGTGGGCAGGCGTCGCTCCCGAGCTCTCCAAGTGTAAAGGTTCTGTATTGCGATTCCCAACGCCTGCACTGGGTGCGCTTCTGTGCAACTTTTGCCTAATCCAACGCATATCCCTCGGAAGAGACATTGACGAGCGGCATTTCAGCATTGCTGCGCGGGCAGAACGTGCCAACGTGCCCATGGCATCTGGAACTTGTGCTGCCTGTTTAGGTTCATGAGGCCTTTAGCCTGCCTAGTCGAGGAGGGCGATGAGACTATGGATGAGGTGGTGGCGTGGGATGACATGGAGGATGAGGAGAGGGAATGGTAGGATGGAGAATTGATTGATCACGATGCTTACGGTGCTGATGATTGTGATGACACTGGTGATGCTGACGACGGCGGCAAAGGCGACAATATCAATGCTGATGTTTGATGCTGATGAGCGTGATGATGCTGACGTGAATGATGAGAACAATCTAACGTTAGCCAGCGTGGACCCCCAGCAGTGGGCTCTTGCAGTCTACGCGGTGCAATATGTGTGGTGCAATGTATGCGATGTAACCTGTGTAATGCAATGTATGCGGAGCAATATACGCGGTGTAATCTATGTGGTGCAATCTACGCGGTGCAACCTATGTGGTGCAATCTATGTGGTGCAATTTCCGCGCGGCAACCTATGTATTGCAATATATGCGGTGCAACCAATGTGGTGCAATCTGTGTGGTACAATCTATGCGGTGCAATTCACGCGCGGCAACCTGTGTAATGCAATATGTGCGGTGCACATTATGTGGTGCAATTGGTTTCTTACAGCCGGGTTGACACATTCCATGCTCTTGCAAACATCCCACCCACCCACCCGCACCTTGGTTTGCAAAACCCATGCGGCGGCCATTGCAATGAGTGCTTGGCGTTGGCTGGTGCATCTCTGCGGCCGCGCCAACCCACGCACGCGCGCGCGCAGGGGCCAGCTAGTTTGGCGCGACCGACGCGGCCGCGGTGGCGCTCGCTGGGCACATCCCAGCGGGCATTTCAGTGCGAGTCGGCGACTTGGGCAGGCGCGGTGCGTCTCTTAACCAACTTGCCAGGCAGGATGCTGGCCCAGTTTCTTGCGCACGTTCGCCCTTCAGCGTTGACAGAAGCAGCTGGCTCAGGCTCGTTTCAAGACATTTCTGGGAAGCTGGCCGGTTGGTCGCTTGGAAGGCTGGCTGGGCGGCTGGCGAGATCGTAGAGAGGCTCCACAGCTTGTCACAGGGCATCGCTGCTTCGGGAGCGCGGATCGGCAGTCTTCGCGAGGAATCGTGCTCCCGGCAGCCCAGGCCTACAGTGTTTTTCCTAGAGATCGTGCCCTCGCGTTCGCGGATTGTTTTTTTCATGTTTTTGTTGAGTATGCAGATTTCCCCACCACCCTGTGGTGTTTGTTCTTCGTTCTGACGAGACAGCGCCCCTCGTCCCACCTCCTCCTCCCCTCCTCCTCCTCCTCCTCCTCCTCTTCTTCTTCCTCCTCTTCCTCCTCCTCCTCCTCCTCCTCCTCCTCCTCCTCCTCCGCCTCCTCCTCCTCCTCCTCCTCCTCCTCCCCTTCCTGTCCCTGCTCCCTCCTCCCATCCGTGCCTCTGCCCTTGGCATGTCAAGCAGATGGGCTGCGGCGTCCTCTCGACCGTTCGTTTCGGCCCACCCGTCACACGTTTCGTGGCCCCATAGGGAGGTCCGCCCAAGGCCCCAGTGGCAGCGCCCGCATGACACGACCGCACCAGTTTCGGCACACCTCTCACACGTTTCGTGGCCCCACGGGGGGCTCCAATCCAGGCTCCTGTGGCAGCGCCCGCATTGTACCACCGCGCCCGTTCCGGCACACCCCTCGCACGCTTCGTGGCCCAATTGGCGCTCCGCCGAAGGACCCAGTGGCAGCGGCCGCATGGCACCACCGCATCCGTTTCGGCGCACCTGTCGCACGCTTCGTGGCCCATGGGGAGCTCCACCGAAGGCCCCAGTGGCAGTGTCCGCATACCACCGCACAGGTTTCGGCACACCCTTTACACGTTTCTTGTCCCCAGGAGCTCCACCGAAATCCCAGTGTTGCCCGCATGGCACCACCACACCCTTTTCGGCACATGCCTTACACGTTTCGTGGCCCCATAGGGAGCTCCACCGAAGGCCCCAGTGGCAGTGTCCGCACGGCACCACCGCATCCATGTCGGCACAGCCGTCACACGTCTCGTGGCCCCATCGAGGGGCTCTACCGCAGGCACCAGTGGCAGCGCCTGCATGGCACCACCGCGTCCGTTTACGGCTCACCCGTCACACGTTTCGTGGCCCCTTCCGGGGCTCTACCGAATGCCCCATTGGCAGTGCCCGCATGGCAGCACCGCGCTCGTTTCGGCACCCTCACAGGTTTCGTGGTCGTTTCGGGAGTACCACCGAAGGCCACATTGGCAACGCCCGCGTGACACCATCGCACCCGTTTCGGTACACCCCTAACATTGCTTCGAGGCCACATAGGAGGTTCCACCGAAGGCCCCAGTGGCAGTGCCCGCATGGCAGCACCGCACCCGTTTCGGCACACCTCTCGCTCGCTTCGTGGCCCCATAGGGAGCTCCACCGAAGGCAACAGTGGCAGCGCCCGCATGGCGCAATCGCACCCGTTTCGGCACACCACACGTTTCGTGACCCCATGGGGGGCTCCACCCAAGGCTCCATTGGCAGCGCCCGCATGGCACCACCGCGCCCGTTTCGGCACACCCCACACGTTTCGTGACCACTCGGTGGTTGACAGAACCCCCACCCTGACACGTCGATTAGTCAATTGTCAGTTTTCGGTTCTCGAGAGGGCGCCGCCGCCGTCATTTTCCAGGCTTGCGCTCGCCAGGTTTGGGCCCGAGGTCGTTTTCACTAAACACGTTTTACTAAAGGGGTTTCTGTCCATCCCCGAACCACATGAGGGGATCTGCCGAGGGCCCCAGATGCAGCGCCCGCATGACCTCACCGCGCCCGTGTCGGTGCACCCCTCACAGGCTTCGTGGCCCCATAGGCGATGGGGCTCCATCGAAGGCCCCAGTGGCAGCGCCCGCGTGGCACCACCGCGCCCGTTTCAGCACACGCCTCACACGTTTAAGGGAGCTCCACCGAAGCCACCAGTGGCAGCGCCAGCATGCCACCACCGCGGCCGTTTGGGCACACCCCTCACACGTCTCGTGGCCCCACGGGGGGCTCCACCGAATGCCCCAGTGGCAGCGCCCGCATTGTACCACTGCGTCCGTTTCGGAGCACCCGTCACACGTCTCGAGGCCGCATAGGGGGAGCTCCACCGCAGGCCCCAGTGGCAGCGCCCGCATGGCACCACCGCGCTCGTCTCGGCACATCCCTCACACGTTTCGTGGGCCCCAAGGGAGCTCCACCGAAGGCGATACCCACAACGCGGTATTTATAATTGAGTAGAGTTGGGCCTGTCGACAGGATGTTTTTTTGTTCAGTGATCGTGGCTGCGGGAGTGCGGACCCACAGCTTTTTGTAAGGGGATCGTGACCTCGGGAGTGCGGACCCATATTTGATTTGAAGGGAGCGTTGCCTCAGGAGTAGATCCACATTTTTTGAACAGAGGCTGTGGCCTCGTGTGAGTGGACCAACAGTTTTGTACAAGGGATCGTCGCCTCGGGAGCGCGCACCTACAGTTTTTTACAAGGGATCACGGCCTTGAAACGCGCGCGCTCTCTCGGACGCCTAGGGTCTCGCCTCCCGAGGGATTGGGCAGTGGTCTGCTCTGCGAGCTGGTGGCTAGAAGCCCACGGCATCAGATCTGCTGAGCTCTGGAGGTTATCGCAACGACGCAGGCGCCTCATGGCGCAATTGAGAGGTGCAGCTGCTGAAATCTCATATTGTCAGCCCGGTGGTTATGAGAGCAGGGGTAGGAGCCGAGACAATTAGGAGGGGGATGAAGAGAACTCCCATGGTTTTGGTTTTAGTAGGAGGACGAAGGGTCGGAGGAGGAGGAGGAAGAGGAGGAGGAGGAGGAGGAGGAGGAGGAGCAGGACCAGGGGCAGGGGCAGGGGCAGGAACAGGAGGATGAACATGATGAGCAGCGGGGCCGACGACCACGCCGCGGGCGACGACGACGACGGCGACGAGGAGGAAGAGGACGAGGGCGACGACTGCCGGGGGAGGTGGAGGAGTAGCAGCAGGAGGTGGAGGGGAGGAGCAGGAGGAGCAGGAGGAGCAGGAGGACGTTGCAGGAGGACGTTGCAGGAGGAGGCAGGGGCGAGGAGGGAGCAGGGGGGGGGGGGCGAGGCCGAGCGCGGCGGACGCGCTCGCCTGCACGTGGTTCGGCGCGGCCGCGGAGGAGCCGCCGTCGAGTGAGCCGCCCTCCCTGAAGGAGCCCTCGGCATCGTCGTCGACGTCGTCGTCGCTCCTCATTATCATCCTGCTCCTCCTGCTCATCCTCCTGCCCTTCTTCCTCCTCCTCCTCCTGCCTACCTGCCTCCTCCTCCTCCTCCTCCTCCTGCTCCTCCTACTCCTACTCCTACTCCTACTACAACTCCTCCTTCTGCAACTACCATTTTCACGATATTATTCTTCCTTCTCGTGGTTTGGCGCGGCCGTTGTCGTCATCGTCGTCGTCGTCGTCGTCGCCGTCGTTGTCGTCCTCGTCGTCGTCCTCGTCGTCGTCGTCGTCGTCATCGTCCTCGTCGTCGTCGTCGTCGTCGTCGTCGTCGTCGTCGTGGGCGTCGCGGCTGGATTCGCATCGTTTTTGGCTTCTGGGGCTCCTTCGTCGCCATTGCCAGGTCTGCCTATGCCTCCAGGTTATGGTCAGAAGGCGCGCCCAAGGATAGCCGTCGTCTCCGCCGCCGTTGCCGTCTCTGGGGATTGAGAATCGCGTGTAGTTTTTGGTCGTTGACTTTTTGTTGTTTGCTTTTTGTTCTTGTGGCCTCTGTGGGCCTCTCGGGGCGCCCTCGTCTCCCATGGCTGGATTCTCGAGGTTATGGCCCTAACGCGCTCCAGGAGAGGTCCAGGGGTTGCCGTCATAGTCGCCGCCGCCGCCGCCGCCGCCGCCGCCGCCGCCGCCGCCGCCGTCGTCGTCGTCGTCGTCGTCGTCGTCGTCGTCGTCGTCGTCGTCGTCGTCGTTTTTTTCGTCGCACTCATAATTGTCAGTAGTCGCTGTCGTACCCGTCGTAGGAGGAGGAGGAGAAGGAGGAGGAGGAGGAGGAGGAGGAGGAGGAGGAAGAGGAGGAGGAAGATGAGGAGGGGGGGAGGAGGAGGAAGAGGAGGAGGAGGAGGAGGAGGAGGGGGGGAGAGGGAGGGGGAGGGGGAGGAGGAGGAGGAGGAGGAGGAGGAGGAGGAGGAGGAGGAGGAGGAGGAGGAGGAGGAGGAGGAGGAGGAGGGTGGGGGACGCAGGGATTATCCTCCCCGTCCTCCTCATCTCCCTCTCCTCCCTCGTCTTTCATCGTATCTCTCATCGCATTCTTCTCCTTCCAGCCATCGTTACCCACCTCGCTTATCTCCGCCTTGCCCCAATTTTGCTTCTTTCCCTCACTCCCTTCTTATCGTTATACTCAGGTGCACTACCGTCACCCAGCTCATATACCTTCTCCTCCCTCTCCTCACTTTGCTTCTGCTTGTATTGCGAAGGCCTTACGGCCGATGCCGCCGACCCTGTAGGCAGCGACGACGAAGACAATGGAGGTAGAGGAGTCCAAGATGCCCTCAGATGGCTCGAAGACGGCGCCAGATGCCTGCAAGGTCGTTCGAAGACAGCTCAAGAGGCCTCCTCCAGGGTTCGGGAACGGCTCCAGAGAGTGCCAAGATAGGCAGAGAGCGCCCTCAAGTGGCCCCGGAGGGTTCCAAGACGGCGTCAAGCGAGGTCCGAAAGCGCCCGCAGAGGCTGTCAAGAGTGCCGCCGGAGGCTGCCAAGAGAGTCTAAAAATGGCGAAAGGTCTCCAAGGAGCCTTAAGATAGGCTGAAAGGACCCGCAGTCGGCCCCGGAGGGCCAACGGAGCCCCAGGGCGCAGGAGGATGAGAGGCGGGGGGCTGCGTATTCGAGGGGGGACCCCCCCTGGGAGTTACCCCAGGACCCCCCCCAGGAGTTGCCCCGGGACCCCCCCCACCGGCGGGGAAGGGATCAAGGGAATGGGCTTCCCTTCGACTGAAGGACGACGTTGTTCCATTTTTGTGCGGACTTGTGTAGGAAGCCCTCGGAAAGCAGAAGAGGCGACGACGCTGTGGGGAGGACGGAGAAGCCTCTCCCACACGCCGACAGGGTCGGCGGATTTCCCTACTTTGCTTCTGCTTGTATTTCTCACGTTCCTCCTCCTTCTCTTCCTGCTCCTCCTCCTCCTCCTCCTCCTCAATCGTCTCACTCCTCCTCCTCCTCCTCCTCCTCCTCCTCCTCCTCCTCCTCCTCCTCCTCCTCCTCGTTTTCCTCCTCCTCCTCCTCCTCGTTCTCCTCGTTCTCCTCCTCCCTCCTCCTCCTCCTCCCTCCTCCTCCTCCTCCTCCTCCTCCTCTCCTCCTCCTCCTCCCTCCTCCTCCTCCCTCCTCCTCCTCCTCCTCCTCCTCCTCCTCCTCCTCCTCCTCCTCCTCCTCCTCCTCCTCCTGCTCCTGCTCCGCCGCCCCGCGCGCCAGCGGGCGTGCCGCGGGCGGAGGGCGCGGGAGCCTCCCGGACCGCCGAGGGCCCCCGCGTCTCGGGAGCCTTGAGACGGGGGTCAATGCAAACGGGTTCAGCCAAAGCTCCGGATCTTGCAGGATCCTGCAGGGCCAGGGTCGCATTGACTCGGGTTTGGGTGTCGCATTCGTGATGTACGCGACGAAGATGTACCGCCTTTGGAGTTCGTGGAGCCCCCAGCCGCGGTACGAGTGCAGGCGTTGCTGGGCGCTGATGGACGCGGGGTCCTGTTGGCCGAGCTCGACGGTGCGTCGCTCGGCGTCCCGTCGTCCAAGAGCCGTCCGCCTGGCCAGAAACGGCCAGCGGGTCTGTCGCCGCGTGCAGGGCCATGGCGCCCATCGGCTCCCGAGGGCGCGCTGCGGCGATAGCCGGCAAGGGCAAGGGCAAGGGCAAGGGCGAGAACAATCCCCCGCCGGACGACGCCGCAGACCTCCCCACAAATAATAACAATATTAATCATAATAGTAATAATCATATCACTAATAAGAATAGCAAGAATACTACTACCAATACGAATAATGCTAGTACTAATCATAATAATAACAAGACGAATAAGAAGAGTAATATTAATAAGAATAAGAATAATAATACTAATATTAATAGAAAGGATAATAACATGAATAATAATAATCATAATAATACTAATAATGTTAACAACAATAATAATAGTAATAATACTAACAACAAGAATAATAATAAGAAGAAGACCCGCAGGGCTGGGGAGAAGGTCAAGCGTCGGCGCGCCGGCGCGGCCTTCGGCGCGGCTAGCGCCGACGAGCCACGGCAGCCGCCCTCGCCTAGAGGCCGTGCCGAGCCCAGAACGCCCAGCAAGGAGGTCGCCTCTTATGATCGTGATCGGAGCGTGTCCGACGGATCGTGAGGCGATCGTGCCCAAATAGTGTGCGCATCCCTCAAGGTCAATTGCCATCCATCCCCCCCTAGCTACCACCTGCCAGGTCCAGGACACGACGCGTCCACCTCATCCCTCACGTGACCCTGGGGCCATCATCTTGCCAACGTCTGAGGACAGGCTTTCAGACGTCATGTCTGCGGCCTGAGGCCACCAGCATCACACAATGCGGCACAAGGTAGCTCGCAACATCATCGCTCACACGTGCGAGCTCTTCCAGTGCCGCTCTTTAAAACACGAGCGAGCTCACCAGTGCAGTGGATGAGCACGCGCCCTCACGCGCGCGCCCATCAGGTCAGACAGCGACGGTGCCTTCCTGCCGAATATAGAACGTGCTTGTGGTTGGACAGCGCAGGTTCCCGTCTTCCTTTGGTATCCCCTCTCCGCCAAAGCTGATCGATCGCCTGCGCAATCCCGACTTAAATCGGAGAGGTCGCCGCTGTTTGGCCCGAGAGTCGACGCGTATCTTCTCGTTGTATGATGAGTAAAAGGCTTGCAATCTACATCTCATTGCCGCCGTGTTTGTCCTCGTACAGCGTCCAACCCCCGCGATTCTAGTTTGTCCTCCTCCTCCTCCTCGTCCCTCTTACTGCCTCCCTCTTCCTCCCTCATCCTCTCGCCCTCCATGCTCCGCTCTTCCTCTTCGTCGTCGTGTTTGTTATCATCATCGTTGTCTTCATTGTTTTTCCCCACCTACACCCCCTTTCCCTCATCCTTCTTTTTCACTTCGCATCATGGCCCTCCGACACGTCTACCTCTTCTTGTTCTTCTTATTATTCTTATTTTTCTTCTTCTTCTTCATATTCTCCTTTTTTTTCTGGTGCTTCGTTTTCTCACTTTTCTTCTTCCAGTGAAGTTTTCATCCTCCTCCCACTGGCATCGTCGTTCTACACATTTCTGTCTGCCAAGAATATGTGCCAGCCTGCTCCGCCCACTAGCAATGGGCTCTTGCGCTTTGGATATTTGAGACATTGGGAGTGATACATTTGGTGCAGTCCATGGGGTGCCATTAATTTTGGCCGCATCCGCGCGACCTTCTCCAATGCTCTTGTAAGCATCCCACCCGCTCACCCGCAACATATCTGCAACGCCCAACTGGACAGCGACAACGACGATGACGCTGACGATAGAGATGCTCATGACGACGGTAGGGACGATGTCGACGGCGACGATGTGATGGTGATGCACCTCAAGGTGGTTATACAGTTGGCACGAGGGTCAAGAACACCCGTAGTTTTGGAGGCGTACCTTTGTGCTCTTCGTGCTGGGGCCCTCCACCCTGTAATGCCCCTCGCCCTGGGCACCTCCACGTGGCCCTGGGCCCTCGGCGAAGGGTCTCACGTTCTCGACGTACGCTTCTGTGGGCACGTCTCGCTTGTACAAGTAACACTGATAGTAAAGATGATCGAGTTCCTTAGGGTACCCTTGCACCCTTGCCTCTTCGGTCATCCTCGGTCCATCCTCAACCACTTTCGATGGCCAGCCCCGCTCGAAAATCTTAGGCATGGGCGTCCCAGGCCTTTGCATCCTTATCGCGCATCCTTGCTATCAGTTTTCATTATATCCGCGAGAGCGCGACGACGACGCGGCGGTGCCCAGCGGACGCCAAATTTAGCTGTCCGCCGCCCTCGGCCTTCCACCGCCCCTTCTGCTCTGCGAGCTCCCTGTCTTGCGCATGCCGCTTGACGTCTTAAACTGCGCGGCGGCGTGCGAGCTGGCGCAAGCTGTGCGCGCGACGGTTGGTGATAGTGCTGACGCTGACGTCGTGGGCGACAAACATATCGGTATCCGCGGCCTCGCGGGCCGGGCCCCTGTGTCGTGTCCCCGCGGATGTGGGGCGTTTTTTTCGAGGGCGCCCAGCGCGGAACGCATCCGTGAGACCGCGCATCCGCAGGAGCGCGCCCTGGGATCCGGACCGCGAGGGCGCGGACAGCAGCGAGCCGAGCACCACCATCGTCTAGCTGTGGCTCCCGCTCGCCCCGCTGGTGGTAAGGCCATGGGCCGCGTGCGCCCTGTGGACTTCCTGCACTCGTCCTCGCTCCGGCTATCTCCCGAGGCTGCCCTTCCCTGCCGAAGGAGCTGCTCGCCGCTCGTGGGATGGCGCCGATGTCGGGCCGGGCGAAAGGGGGGGATTGGGAAAGGGGGGATTACGAAATTTGCTGCATGCAGCTGATTTCGGCCTCACCGAGGGGCCCATTCCTCGATGCATGGCCGCCTCCGGCGCCCTGGAGGCGCCGGGAAAATCAGCGACGTGAGCCGATTCTCAAACTCCCCCCTTTGCTATCCCCCCCTTTCGCCCGACCCGATGATGGTCGTCATCGCTCTGGTTATATCCCGAGGCTGCCCTTCCTTGCCGAATGAGATGCTCGCCGCTCGTGAGATGACGGCGTCATCTCACGAGGCGACGGCGACGACGCCGTCGCCGTCGCTTCGTGGCAGCGGCGTCGCATATCGTGAGATGACGGCATCCGCGGCGGCGCGACGGTGACGACGCCTCCCCGAGGAGGCCCTCTTCGCCGCCGAGCGCGCCGGCGCCTTCGGGCGCCCGGGCTCCGCGCGCGGGGGGGCGGCGCCCCCGCGGCCCGGCTCCGCGGAGAGGACGCCGCCGGGCGGCCCTGGTGCTGGGGCCGGTCTCGAGACGACGTCGAAGACGATCTCGGGTCGAGCTTCGACGATCGAAGTTTCGAGGTGTCTGGAGCTCTGTGGGCCCCGGAAACGGCAGGGCCGTTTTTTCACCGTTTCCGAAAAGATCTCCCTTGAAAATGGAAACGGCAAGAAAACGGCGACCGGAAACGGCAAAAAAAACGGCTCTAGGATTGGAACGGGGGCCGGAACCGGTCAAAAAACGGCGACGGAACCGGTAAAAAACGCACCGGCAAAAATACGGCAAAACGGAACCGGTAACAAAACGGCCCTGTCGTTTCCAGGGCCCACTAAGTTCTGGAGGTCAGCAACGATTTTTTGTTCAGAAGTGAGTGTTCGGCGACGTTTGGGAGGGTTCTGGGCTCTTCTGGAAGCTTTGGTCGCCGCGGCTGGACGCGACTCGAAGAACTGGCCAGAAGGATCACGGGAAGGGTCCAGGGATTGATTTTAAGTCGATTTCGGTGGGATTCGGCCATGGCGTCGAAGACGATCGAGTTTCGAGGGTCGAGGGCTGTGAGGGTTTTTCGCCTCCTGGGGCCTGCAGGAGGCTTCTCGTTGCCACGCTTGGGCTCGCCTCGGAGATTCCGGTCAGAAGCCACCCCTGCACAGGTTTTGGGGCCGGTCCCGAGACGACGACGGCGGTGGCGACGGCGGCGGCCATCAGCTGCCGCAAGCGGCCTTCGGCGGCCCCCCAGCGGCCCTCGGCGGCCCCCCGCGTGGCCCTCAACGGCCCTCGGCGACCCTCGGCAGCCCATCGGCACCCCTCGGCGGCTTCGGGTGGCACCTCGGCGTCCCTCGGCGCACCCTGGCGCCCCGCCGCGGGGGTCGGAGGGCGCGCTGCGCGGGGGGGCTCGCCACGGGAGGGAGGGAGGGAGGGAGGGTTCTGACGCCCTGAGCGAGCGCTCGAGCGGCCTGCCCAAGACGGGGAGGGAGGGGGAGGGAGGGAAGTGGCCACCTGCAGCATCGCGGGGTCCCCTTCCCTGCCCCCTGTCGCCCGGGAGGCCAGCAGTCCTCGGGGCGCTGGCCCTGCCTTGGGGCCCTCTCGGGTGGGCGAGGGGGTGGGGACGGGGAGGGCGGGGAAGAGTTGGGGGCGCCAAACCCTTTGCTCCTTTGCTCTGCTTGCCGCAGGTTGGGCAAGTGAGGAGCGGATCCTTGGGCACGGGGGGACGGACATTTGCCGCCTGCTTGCCTCGCAGTCGCCTGGAGGAGGGGGAGGGAGGACGCTCGGCCGGGTGGCGAAAGATTCCATGGCGTAGGCGCCTCCACCTTTTCGGCTGGCCTGTGATAATTTCGGCCCACTCTGCTGGACGAGCAGAGGGATCCCCCAAGCGTTTTAACCAGTGAAAGTAAAGCCGTTGGAGGTTGCTCAGGTCTTGCAACGTTTCAAACGCAGACGGAGGTTTCGGAATAGCCCACATTCAGTTGATGACCAGAGCAGGGGCAGACAGCTGCCAACAGAGGCTTGCGAACTCACAGGCGCGGACCAGCGAGTGCAAGGAGGGAGCGTACAGGGCTTCCTGAACCGCTGTGTGGGTGATGGTGTCGAGGCCGCCGAACCTCTTGATGCCGTCGATCTTGCGCAGGACGCGGTGATACTGGGCCTCGAGCGGTTGCTCTCCTTCTCCAGCTGGCCTCTCCAGGCAGCAACGGCGCGGAGGTCTCGCGAGAGGAGCAAGGTTTGCGCGAGCACGAGCTTCGTCTTCGGCTGAATCTGCGTGGGCCCAGAGATCTGCACCGCCCGCGGCGCGAATGCTTTTGTGAAGAGCTCTCCCTTGCTTTGGCGCAGCAGCCGGCCTCGTCGGAGCTTGCGAGGGCGACGGCCGAAGGGCTTCACAGTAGACGCTGGCTTGCCAGCGCCGAAGTTGAAGGTGAGGTCGATCCTTCTGAACTCTTCGGGCGTAGTATTCGTAACCATCCAGCTGTTCTAGGACTGGCTCGGGGCGGCGGTCTTGCTGTGACTGGAACGTTGAGACCGTGCCGTCCACGTAGTCGGTCGTCATTCGGCGTGTCGGTCGTCTCGTGCATGCCAGGCTTGTTTGCGACGACCTTGGCCCAGGGCGTAGCCGGGGATGATGGTGCCAACGATGACGTTGATGAATGATGATGATGATGATGATGATGATGATGATGATGATGATGATGATGATGATGATGATGATGATGATGATGATGATGATGCTGATGGTGATTCTAATGATGCTGATGCTGATTATGCTGCTGATGATGATGTTGATGATGGTTGTGCCTATTATGGTGATGGCGACGACGGTGGTAATGAAGAGAGTGAGGATGCGGATCAGGATGATGATAATGATGACGGGGAGTACCCTGCTCATGATGGTGATGATGGTGATTCTGGTGAAGATAATGTATGACGCCGATGCTGATGGTGAGTAAGATGCAAATGATGCGTGTCATGCGGACTCTGATGATTGTGAGGCTGCTGCTGATGAGGATCGTGGTGGTGATGGCGTTGGTGCTGATGGCGATGGGTGTGATGACAACGACAAAGTCTGGTGATGGTGAGGATGCGTGGTTGTGGATGGTGATGATGAGGAGGAGGGGGAACAGGATGAGGAGGAGGAGGAGGACCAGCGCAGGCCCAAGCTGCATCAACGATGCTGCAGCACCCCATTGAACGACCAGCACCCCCATGGGCTTGCAACCTCCTCCTCCTCTTCCTCCTCCTTCTCCTCCTCCTCCTCCTCCTCCTCCTCCCCCTCCTCGTCCTCCTACTCCCCCTCCTCGTCCTCCTCCTCCTCCCCCTCCTCCTCCTCCTCCTCCTCCTCCTCCTCCCTCCTCCTCTCCTCCTCCTCCTCCGCCTTCTCCTCCCCCTCCCCCTCTCTCCTCCTCCTCCTCCTCCTCCTCCCTCCTCCTCCTCCTCTCCCTCCTCCTCCTCCCTCTCCTCCTCCTCCTCCTCCTCCTCCTCCTCCTCCTCCTCCCCCTCCTCCTCCTCCCTGGTTTGCAAAAAGGAAACACCCACCGAGTAACATTGAACGCGCGTGGGCATGATCACACAGTCCAACGAGGTGTGGAACGAGATCCCCGTTCAAGTAATCACCGCCCTTACCCGTGAGACTCCTGCTCCATCTCTCAGTGTGTCAATGATGGCCATGCTCGTGGAGGAAGTCCCGAACCAAAGCGTTTTTTGTTTTTTGCGGAAGAGTCCGTCCTCCGTCCCAGTTTTGAGACAAGGAGCCGCTCTCTGTCCGCGCAGGTGTTGCCTCTGCTCAAGTTCCTGCTCTCTACAGGCGAAGCAGTCTCCCCCCTCGTGGTCTTTACAGGGAGGTCTCTACAGGGAAGAGGAGGAGCAGGACGATGATGATGATGATGAAGAGGAGTTCCTGGTCTCTACAGGGAAGAGGAGGAGGACGATGATGATGATGATGATGATGATGATGATGATGATGATGATGATGATGATGATGATGATGATGATGATGCTGATGATGATGATGATGATGCTGATGCTGATGCTGATGCTGATGATGATGATGATGATGATGATGATGATGATGATGATGATGATGATGATGATGATGATGATGATGATGATGATGATGATCAGGTACCTCGGCGTTGGAAAATCACCGTCCGCATCCTGGGAGGCGTCCCTGCTGGCGGTCCTTCACGCGCCTTGGAACGCGCTGCTATCCGGGTGTGGACGCTACAGGTCCAGCGTCCTGGGAAGTGTCTTCCACAGGCATTTCCCGCGCCTTGTGGACCGCGCTGCTATCCTGATTTTGGACGTCACAAGTGGACTTTAGAAGTTGCTCTGGCAACGCCTGCCCAGCGCCGAAAACAGCTTTGTCACAATTCTGCGACGGATGTACGCAGCGGTATTGCGTGAGCTCCAGTTTTGAGAAGAGCCCGTCTCACATAATTGAAAAACGGTAGCAAGCTTTTAACAACGAATGCGCGCGGCGCTAAGGCGAGAACCCCATGTTCATGTTAAAATTGAACCACCCTTCATCCTTGAAGCTGCTGCGAAGTTTTCAGGCGAATGTGCGCGGCGCTGAGGCGAGAGCTCCAGTTCGAAAATAACCTCGTCTCCATTTGTGGAACTGGTGCAACATTTGAAAAGACGACTGTGCGCGGCGCTAGGGCGAGAAGCACATTTTGAAAACGACCCCGTTCATCCGGAACTGGACACAAGCTTGTAAAGACGAACTTGAGCGGCGCTGAGGCGAGAACAAGATTTTGATCATTTTCCCCTCCTCTATCCTGAAGTGTATGCAAGCTTTTAAAGACGAATTTGCGCGGCGCATTGGAGAGAACCACATTTTGAAAACTTCCACCCTCCATCGTTGAAACTGTTGCACATTTGAAGACGGATGTGTGCCGCGCTAGTGTGAGGGCTACACGTTGAAATTTATCCCCTCCATCTTTGAAGCTTCAGGATCACTTGTGGTGAGGCAGTCTCAGGCTAAGCGCCCGGCCCGCCTTCCCGACTGGTCAAGGAGCGCGATAGGGAGGAGCTATTTTATAGGCAGAAGGGGTGTGGCAGGAGTCAGGGGAAGAGGAGGAAGAGGAGGAAAGGGAGGAGGGGGATGAGGAGGGGCAGGCAGAGGAGGCGGAGGAGGAGGAGGAGGAGGAGGAGGAGGAGGAGGAGGAGGAGGAGGAGGAGGAGGAGGAGGAGGAGGAGGAGGAGGAGGAGGTGGAGGAGGAGGAGGAGGAGGGAATGGTTGGGGCCCGCCTTCCTTTGCCGCCCCCATGCCCTCGTGGCCCCGAGTTGGCCCGTGGAGGGTCTGCTCCGGTGGGGCCGTTGGCCGATCTGGTCGCCTGAGCGTTGGAGCGCTATGGGCCCCCTCGCAGGACGCTGCGGAGGCTGCAGCGGAAGTGCCACCGGCAGGGCCCGCGCGCCTCGGCGCCGCAGGAGCTCGAGGGGAGGCGCCCTGGCCAGGGCGCGCTCGCCCCGCCGCGGCAGGAGCCCGAGGCGAGGCGCCGCCCGCGGGGCGGGGGCGGCCGCGGGCGGACTCCGGAGGACGCCGCGGGCGCCGGAAGCCTGCCCGGCGGGCGGGGCAGGAGCAGGCAAAGGAGGAGGAGGAGGGAGGAGGAGGAGGAGGGGGAGGGAGGAGGAGGAGGAGGAGGAGGAGGAGGAGGAGGAGGAGGAGGAGGAGGAGGAGGAGGAGGAGCGAGGGGGGAGGAGGGGGAGGGAGGAGGGAGGAGGAGGAAGGAAGAGGAGGAGGAGGAGGCGGAGGAGGAGGAAGGGGAGGAGAGGAGGAGGAAGGAGAGGAGGAGGAGGAGGAGGAAGGAGGAGGAGGAGGAGGAGGAGGAGAGGAGGAGGAGGAGGAGGGAGGAGGAGGAGGAGGGGGAGGACGAGGGGGAGGGCGAGGGGGAGGAGGGGGAGGAGGGTCCTGCCTCTTCTTCTGCCCCTCTCCTGGAAGAAGAAACAGCGGCTTAAACATAAGCTTCCGCCGCTCCGCCTGGATTTCTTGGGTCCGCGCTTTGTCGCCCCTGGCGCGCTCTGCGCGCCAGGGAGGGGTGTCCAGCGCAGATCCACGAAGTCCGCGAGGAGCGCCAAAAGTTTCTGTTTCTGGCGTTATTGCTCTTCTATGTTCCCCTCTCCTTGTGAGCCTTTCTTTCGGTTTTGGTCTTCTTTGCGCTTGTGCGCTTCCTCCGCCGAGATCCTCAATGGCGGGCGCTGGAGTGGGCGCCGAGCGGGCGCCGAGTCCCGACAGCAGGTCGGGGCCCGCGCTGGAGTGCCCGCTGGTGCTCCGCGCGACGGTCTCCTTCCAGGCGCCGTCACTCGCCCCCCCTCCCTCCTCCTCCTGCCGCCGCTGTCGTGCCGCCGTCGCCGTGCTCCCTTCTGGAGCCTGGCCCACGCGCGCGGGGGCCTCGCCACGTCTTGGGTGTTGAGTCATGAGCCCTCCTCCTCCTCCTCCTCCTCCTCCTCCTCCTCCTCCTCCTCCTCGAGCTGCCTCCCCCTCCTGCTGCTCCTCTCGCCGGCGAAGTCCGAGTCAGGCCCCCGCCCCGCCCGTCGAGACGGGCCGCTGGCAGGGACCACGCGTGCGGGCGCTCGCTCCGCCCGTGCCCGCTCGCATGCTCCCGAGCCCCCCCGCGGAGGTCCTGGGCCCTCCCAGGGCTGAGACGGCCAGTGGCAGGGTTCGCGCGTGGCTTCCCGTCCTCCCCCTGTTCCTTTCCCTTTCTTCCCCTTTCTTCCCCTCTTCCTCCCCTCTTCCTCCTCGTTCTCCTCCCCTCTTCCTCCCCTCTGTCTCGCTTTTGCCGCGCTTGCCAGAGCCCCCTGGTCTTCGAAGGCAGGCGCGCGCGGGCAGGAGTTGACCCGAGGGCGTGCCCGCGGGCGGCTTCTCTCCGCCGGCGCCGCGCCCCATCCCCGCGCCCTTGGGGCGGCGTCTCCGGCACGGCTTCTTCTCCTCCTCCTCCTCCTCCTCCTCCTCCTCCTCCACCTCCACCTCGTCCTCCCCCTTCTCCTCCTCCTCGTCCTCCTCCACCTCCTCCTCCTCCTCCACCTCCACCTTCCCCTCCTCCCTCCTCCCTCCTCCCTCCTCCTCCTCCTCCTCCTCCTCCTCCACCTCCACCTCCTCCTCCTCCTTCTCCTCCTCCTCGTCCTCCTCCTCCTCGTCCTCCTCTTCCTCCTCCTCGTCCTCCTCCTCCTCATCGGGTCCGGGGAGGTGGGTGTGACAGGAGGGAGCTGGCCGTAAGTCGGGCACTGTTCCTCTACAGGAGGAGTATTCCAAAACACATGGGCGTGATGAAAGTTTGTTTTTTTGGCCGTCGCGGTGCTGACGACTATGATGTGTTGAAAGGCCGTTGTGGTAGCAGTTGGTGTTTCCTTCACTCTCGTTGTGCTTTGGCAGTGGCTGCAGCAACATAGAACCAGTACTACCTAAGTCCAACAACGCCTGAATTCTTGAAACCGGCTACCCTGGCCCCAGGGGGTCCCGCGCTGCAATCTGTTTGGAACCAGGTTCCAAATCTTGTTTTCGAAGAAGTCCCAAGCGAAGCGCTTGTTTTTCCAATTGTTTGGAACCGACTTCTACTGTTTGGGCCCGCTTTGGAACCGTCAAGACAGCCATTTTGTCGAGGAAGTCCTACGCGGTTCTGCGATTTGGAACCGCCATCCCATTGTTCGGAACCAGGTCCCAAATCTTGCTTTAGACGAAGTCCCAAGCGAAACGCTCGTTTTCCCAATTGTTTGGAACCGACTTCTATTGTTTGGAACCGCTTTGGAACCGTCAAGAAGGCCATTTGGGCGAGGACAACCTGGTTCCAATCTCCAACCCTCAGATTGCCCCGCCCCCCCCCTCCCCGCCGCCCGCCGTTCACATTGTAACAGGCTCCCTGTCCCAAGCGGGACGACGCACCATCCGCGCTCGCACGCCGGACGCACATCGACCGACCCTGTGCAATATCCACGAGCTTCCATCACGGCTCTGAAGTCTAAAATGATGTGGGGACGATGTTTCTACTATGTGTCGTGTTGTTTGTTTTGTTTGTTTGCTTGTTTTTTGTATATAATCATTGATTTATGTAATTATTTGTTTATGCAAATTATTTTATGTTATTATTATTGTTATTGTTATTGCTGTTATTATTATTATTATTATTATTATTATTATCATCATTGTTATTATTATCATTATTATTATCATTGTTATTGTTATTATATATGTATGTATAAATATGTATGTATGTATGTATGTATGTATGCATGTATGTATGTATGTATGTATGTATGTATGTATGTATGTATGTATGTATATATATATATATGTATATGTATATGTATATATATATATATATATATATATAATTTTTCGTCCACAATCCGCCTGTAGTCGGGCACGCCCGACCTAAGGCGGGCCTAGGGGTGGAAACCGTGACCCCCAACCGCAAACTCATCGCTCCTCAGGCCTGGGTCCAGGTGCTCCAGCCCGCCCAGCCAGAGAAACGTGCGGCTTCGTTGTCGATGGCTTACATCCCACCCGCACGGCAAGGACGGGCGGCCTTCCCAAGCAAACAGTGCAGACCCATGCCAAGCAACACCCTGCTTGCCTCCAGGGTGCCCTGCGTTTCCTGGGTTCCGATGATCGTGCTGTGGCGCGGCGCCCCCGCAGCAAATATCGATGGACGTCCTGGGGTCTCAGGGCTGGGCTTCTTGCAGAAGGTTCCTTGTTGGCTGGCCTCCACTGCACCCCTGCGCGCTCGCCTCCTCGATCCATCCTTGGCCAGTGGCCGGGAAAGAGGCCCCTGGAGGGCACGGCGGAAATCTGCAGAGATGACACGCCACGTCACGCACATGTCATATCATCGCGTTGGTTGAATGAACAAAATCCTTGGCCACTCTCTTCGGCCGCGCCCTTCTCGAGAAGCTCCGGCACGCGCACCCGAGGGCCCTGGCACCCTCTCGTCGCGCCTCCTCGTGGTACGGGCCGACTGCGTCGCGGATTCGTCGGCGATGCCTCACCGAGTCGAAGCTGATGCCCCCCCCCCCGCTCGAGGAGCCCCGGGCATCGCTCGGACGTGTGCATTTGTCTTTCGGCGAGGACCATCGAGGAGCATCCTTGATCATTTCGCGAAGAAACCACGCACGAAACCGAACAAAAACACAGGGAATGGACGTCCGAGCGATGGCGAGAGCCAGTCCGCCCCCCCCCTTCCGTGCTTTTTCCTCTGGGGGGCGCGGAGGGGAGCGGAGCGCCGGCGCCGGCGGAGAGGCGGCGCGCGGCGGGCGTGTGCGAAGGGTTTGTGTGTGCTCGTCGTGTTTTGTGCGGTGTGTTTTCTCCCCGTGGAGGACCGGGCGCCGGGCTGCTCCCCAGCATGCCGCGAGAAGGACCGGTCGGGGCTCAAGAGTCGGGCCGGGCGGAAGGGGGGGATTGGGAAAGGGGGGGTTACGAGATTTGCTGCATGCAGCTGGTTTCGGCTTCACCGAGGGGCCCATTCCTCGATACATGGTCGCCACCGGGGCCGATTCTCAAACCCCCCCTTTGCTATCCCCCCTTTCGCCCGACCCGAAAGAGACGGGGGTCAACGCAAACGATCTTGCAGGATCCTGCAGGGCCAGGGCTGCACTGGCCCGGGCTTGGGCGCAGGATATCCTGCAGGATCCTGCAAGATCCTGCAGGATCTTGCAGTGCTTGCTTGACCCGGGTGTGGATTGATCGGGGTCAGTGCGCACAACAACGGAGTCGTCTGCGCCGACACTGGCGCGTAGGCTGCCCGCGGAAGGTCGCGCGTGAGCGCCCGTCTCCAATGTGGCGTGCCGCGCTCGCGGCCCGCGTAAGCCACCGCGTAAGGCCGCTGTGACATCTCACGTGCAACCCATTTTTGATCGTCGCTCATTTGGAGCCGTCCGCACTCATTGATCGTCGCTCATTTTTGATCGTCGCAAAGTGGCCCAGCACTGTACCTGGCCAGCAGGAAGCGCAAGCAGGCTCGAGGCTCGGGGCCTCGGGGAAGGCTTTTTTTGTTCGGCCTCTGGGGGCCGTGTTCGGGCCCCGGGGCCGTGAACCGCAGGTGTGGGGTGAAAGACATAGCGCCGTATATGGACCTTGGAGGGTCTTGAGCCGTCGGAATGCCGAGAAGCAGCGAATCCCCAAACCCTTCAAAAACCTGAGGAACATCAGTGATTTTGACCTCTTCGGGCCCTCCTGGGGGACCTCTTGGAGGGTCCGGGGACCGATGTTGAGCGGATTTGCCCAGATCCCCCTTTCTTGACAGATTCTCGCGGGGCCCATTCAGTTTAGGACCCCCCGGCCGCCTCCAGAGAAGGACCACCATCCTCTATGTGCGCAGGCTCCTTGGCTCTACGACGCCCACCGCCTGGGCGTGATGATCAGCACATGACGCCAGCTCGAGGTCCTGTCATGGCTGATTTTCGCGCACGGCAGTGTCGCGAATTTTGCACACATGTGACACTTTTTTTTGCAGTTGATCGCTTTCTCGTGCGCGCGGAATGATGGAAGGCGGCTTGAGGTGCACAGCCTGTCCATGCTCGTCCGCACATTCGAGCCCTCGCGCTGGGTGCACCTCCCGTGTCTGCTGAGTTCGCTGAGCGTGCGGAACATTTAGTGAGCTTCTTGCCGCAGGGGCGGAGCGCCCCCCACGACAACAACGTCCAGGCCAGCCACAACTGGGGGAGCTGTGGTCCTTACCCCCCTGGGGGACCCATCGATCTCGACACCCCCCTCGAGAGATCGTCGATGCGATGGGTTCCCCCAGGGGGGGTAAGGACCACAGCTCCCCCGGCTGTGGCTGGTCGGAACGTCGGCGACGCCAGTGCGTCTGAGGTCTGAGGCTTCGCTCCCTGGGCACTCCTTCGAGGAGAGCCTCGAGCGCCGAGGAGCGCCGAGCGCCGAGCAGGGAAGAGCGTGTTTTTCAGGAGGGGAGGACACACACAGACACAATGAATCGTCGATCTCCCAGAAAACTATATGGGAAACTATGCGACGTGCGGGGGAAGACACAAGCCCAGAGCATGTGGGAACACATGGGGAATCCTGTTGTTTGTGCCCACTTATTTGTGTGTGTCCCAGGGTCTCTTCAGTGTTTTAAAACCAGGTTTCAAAGCGTGGAGCGCCCGCCCAATGGCCGCGCGGCGTGCTGGTGCCCGAGCTCTGTGGTTCCTCGATCGCCCGAGCCCGCGCACGCGGCCTCTCCGCCCGGCCGCGCCTCCCTTGGCTTCCGGGCCCGCGCTTCCCCGGCGCCGGCGAGGTCTGCACTGCCCCCGACCTCGGCCACCGCGCGCGCAGAACACGGGCAGTCTTAGGTCGGGCCTGTCCCTCCACGGGAGGAATATTCAAAGGTAGTCAAAAAAATAGTCCGGGGACGATCTTTCGACCATTTTTGACCATTTGGGGGTATCGTTTGACTCTCTTCGAGCTTTCGCCCAGGATCCGCCTGTGGGGGGACACGCCCGACCTAGGGGCAGTCTTGCCAGCGGGCACAGGGCTCAGGTGACTTGCTCTCCGTGGTCACGACGTGTGCCGCTGCGAAGCGCGCGCCTTCGCTGCCTGCTCGGCATCCCACGTCGCGCCATCTTCAGTTCTTCCTTTCTCGTGCACTTGCTCCGGCAGTCGGCGTGACAGCACGTGCATTTTTAAGCTAGTGTTTGTTCTCCTACGCTTGCCCACTGACGCTTCTGGGACGGATCTCGAAGCGCTGCCCAACATCTCAGAAGACTTTTTGTTGCGGCTTTAGTGTAGGCTACCTGGTGCAACTTCGGGCGGCGCGCTTCTCGAATGATCTTTTCAAGATGTGCCCCCAGAGCTGCTGTTATTTCAGGTTCCGCCTTGCGTACGCGAGCATGGGCGATGACCCGAGAACTTTGCGCAAGGCGTATGCGTCTCTGTCCTGAGACCTTGCCAACGCTCAGTCAGTAGGTAGTTCATACATGACATCTGGGTCGTAGAATCACGTGTCTACCGCCGAAGGATCGATTTTGGGCCAACTACCCGGTAACAGTACATGAGACAGAGTGAGGAGCACTGCTATGGGTAGACACTGTGCAACTTATACAGTTGCAATTCACGGAGAACTGGGAACAGACGTTATGCACGAGACGCTCTGTTGCCGCGTCCAGCCTCACGCGTTTGGCGTGCAGGAACACCTCCCGTCTGGGGTGGTGAGGGTTCGGTCTCGTCTGCGGCATGAGTCCGTGACTCGACGAGCCCCTGCGTTCTTGCATTACTGCCCGCGCCGAGAGCCAGAAAGGGTCCTCCTGATTAGAAGGTGCCCCGCTTGATGTTGCCCCTTTTCTCTAATAAAAACCAAGCGCATAGTTTGAAGAGGATAACTTTCTCTGGTGAAGCACAGGGTGCGAGCCCCGGGAGGTGCACTCCAATCGAAAAAAACGCATATGTTACCGCAGGGGGATAAACACTAATCCTTCTTCAGTGGTGAGAGTTCAACAGCAACAACAACGGCAATCCGCTCCGCAGAACCTCACTTCAGCCACGCGTTCAGGGACAGTGAATGACCGTTCGGCCCCTTCACTCCGATGATGAGCGCTTGTTGTCATGTGCGTGAACGCATTCGTGTACGAGCTCGCTGGCGCTTGCGCGCGCATGTCCGCCCCTGCGCTTGCAAGCGCAGCGCATCCAGCTGCTTGTGGCAAGTCCCGCCCACCAGCCAGCGCAGCCCTCTGGGTAGCGATTCCTCGGGCACCGCCCAGAGGGCCGTGATTCTTGGCATATTTCGTCCCGTGTTCAGATCTGGCCGTAACATGTGGCACGCTCTTCCGCGCCGTGTCGGGGTGTCTCTCCTCGTCTTCTTCGCCGTCGTCTTCCTCCTCTCCTCTCCTTCCCTCCTTGCCTCTTGGGGCCTTCTGGGGGCATCTCTCGAGGACCTCTTGGAGACCCATTGGGGGCTTCTTGGGGCCTCTTAGGAGTGCCTTGAGGGCCCCTCGGGGCCTGCTGGGGGCACCCGAGGCCGTGTGAGGGCGTTCTTGGGCCGTCTGGCACCGTCAGAGTCCGTCTTGTGGGCCTCTCTGGACCGACTCTGGGGGCTGTTTGGGGCCGTCGTGGGGGTCTCTTCAAGACCACCGATCGCTGAAGTGCATTAGCAAGGAGGTGCAGACATAATTTAGAGTGTGGGAGAGGCAGCGCCGACAAGAGGATAGAAAACATCTTGCGAAAAATCCTCCGACACGTGGAGAATCCATAGGTTTGGTAGCAATTTCAAGAAGCCCAGGCGGACTTGCGTCTAAAAACAACAACGGCATTTATATTTAAGTAGTCGCGCATACCGCCAGTCATGACAGAAGAGGTCAGAGCACAGGTGAATCATCTCGAACGAGGCAAGATGTCGGACTCGGCCGCCGTAGTCGCAGAGATGCTTAAACCAGGGACGACTATTTGTTGGACGTGGTCGCTGGTGTCTTCAGACGTCTCATGACAGATGGAGATGAGCTTCTGCGTTCATGAAAACACATCCGCACCAACTTGTTTTTTCTAGAAAGGAGGCCCCGAGTTACCGAGCAGTTGCTGACCTACTCCGATTATTCTAGTCTGGTACAAGTTGTTCAGCACGGTAATGCGCGGGCGCTTGTTGGCGTACCTATCATAACAGCAATCGGAAGACCAAGCTGAGTTTTGCCACGGCTGCATCTGCGACGGCCATTGTTAGCATAAGTCTTATTGCAAGAAAAGAATGAGCACGACATGGGCCTTTGGGAGGCTGCTGTGGATTTCGAGGAGGCGTTCGATTCTGCCAGCCACATGTCCATGCGGGCATCTTTGAGTGTGCAGGGCGCTCCAGACTTATCCGAGTGTTGCGCAAATTGTACGGATAGCAGGCTGGGCAGATCGTGTCCGACCGTAAGAGTCGCATTTTCAGACTGGGCATATGTACCGGACAGGGGGATCCGACGAACCCCACTTTTTTCAATGCTGTGCTAGAGCCGGCCATGCGTGATCCCAAGCAGGAATCGGAGAATATGCGCTTCGTCGTGAAAGCGGGTGGCGCGCGTCTCACGATTTTTCGGCTTTTGGCTCACATTTCGATGATCGGGGCTGCGCTTGCGCAGATGCGGTACATGGCTGAATATCTTCCAGAGCGCACTAGTCAGACTGGGTTGACGCTGCAAGTGGGGAAGCAGAAATCGTTTCCAACTTTGCCAGCCGACGCGGAGTGCTGTCGTAATCCAACGTGCAAGTCGGGACTGGCATGGTTGACTTGCTTTTCGTGGACGGAACCGTTTATGATTTCGGGCGTGAATTATTTTTTCAGGTTTACACGACATAGAAACACAAAGCCGCAATGCGAAGTGCTGGGAGGCCTTCGGCACATTCAAGGCAGTGTTTTGTAGCAGGCATTATGCGGTGCGTTCCCGGTTTCGTTTGTTTAACGTTGTGATACCACCAGTTGTTGTGGCCCGCACAAGCGCAGATTGGGTGCGGGGGCGCGATCGGGGGGGGAGGCCCGCGTCCGCGAGCGCGCGCGGCTGTGGTCACGCGCGCTCTCTGTCGCCTCAGGCGAGCCCAGGGTGCGATCCGCGAGAGCGGGCGCGCAGGCTCGACGCCGAGCGCCAGGCGCGATCCGCGGCCCCGGGCGCGCCGCAGCGCTGGGAGCCGCGCGCGCCTTGCGCCCGACCGCGCGGCAGGTGGGGGCCGCAGGTGCGGCGCGCCCCGACCCTGCCCGCGCGCCGCTTCGCCGCGTTGCAGGTGTTGAAATTTCGGCGAAGAAGCGCGGCGGCGACAGCGCGCCGCGCTGGCAGGTCGGGCGGCGTTTCGCCTTGACGGCAGCGCTCAAAGGGCCGAGCGAGCCCAGTGAGCACGTGGACATTGGCGCCAAGCTCGCCGGGCTGAATTTGGCGGGGCTACCGTCGCGGGCGTGGCTGCGCACGGCTAAGACTGACGCACTTGCGACCGAGATCGCGAAGCTTAAAAAGCGCGGTTGCACCGATCCTTTCGTGTATATGTCGACTTTCGGACCTGGCTGCCCCAGGGCGCTGCCCTGAAGGGCGGCGACGCCGGCAAGTGGCGGGGGCGCGAGTTCGGCTGGCCGGAGTGGCACCTCGCGTTTGACCAATATATGGTCGCTGGGGCTGCGACAGCCCAGATGTCACTCGGCGCCGCGCTCGCGCATAAGCAGAACGTCCTGCAGGTGCGCGCTTCCCCCCCCCTGGCTCGCTTGGGAACCGCCGCGCCGCCTCCCCCTTGGCGACCGCCTCCCCTTGGCGTCCGGCAGGTGGCCATCGATGCGCATGTGCAGGGGCGTCGCGCGCAATTGGGAATCGTCTATGACGAATCTGTCGGCCCGCGTCCCGTCCTTTCTCTCCGGTGCCCGCGACGGCGCCGGCCGCCCCGCGTTCGTTGCAGCCGCAATTACGCTGAATTATCGGCGGCAGGAGTCCCTGGTTTCTCCGTCGAGACCGCCGCCGCTAGCCTGGGCCCAGCTATCCTGAGGCTCGCGGAGACAGAGCTTGACGCCGCCGCGCGCGGCGAGAAGCCGACTGGGAGCAGTTATATGCGCAATGTCTGGCAGCAGTACCTTGAGCCCTCCTCCCCCCCCTCTTCCGGAAAGGGCGCGAAGGGCACGGCCGAAGGAAAAAGTGGCAAGGGCAAGGGCCGCAAAGATTTTGCCTAGGGTGACAAGCGCGGCGCCGCGCCCGCGCCGACGACGCCGAAGAAGAGGGCGCGGCCCGGCGATGGCGCCAACTGAGGGGCCCGTGCGACGGCCAGCGCCGTTCGAGTCGCACCCCATATGACAATTCGTGCACGATTGCAAAGCGAGCGCGAGCGCAGCGCCACCTTCCATACCTTTGTACGCGCCCGTGCGTTCTCGGTATCTTTCTGTTCCGCCGCGGCGCAGACCAGGGGCGCGCGGGGAGCGGCCTCGGCGAAGATGGCCGATTGCGGTTCCCCTCCGGGGAAAAGGCGCAAGATCGACGTTGCCAGGGCCGCCTTTGGGTCTGCTTTTCCTGCCTCGGACGTTGACCGGCTGCCGCAAGCCGTCAAAGATGCTGTGGCGTGAGCTGCGGCCACGTCCACGAAGGAGGCGCGCGCGCGTCCGACCGCAGCGGCAGGCGCGCGCACGCGCGGGTGCGCTGGGTCGAAGGCCCGCCGTTTCCGGGAAAAGGCCACCAGCCGGATCGAGGCTCGGGCCGCCGCCCTCATCGCGTCCGGCGGAACCCGCGCGTGGCTCAGCGCGGCCGGCCCGGCAACCAAGGCCGTCTCGCGGGGCGTTAACGGGCCCTTGCTCGCCGAGCTCGCCGCTCGCGCGGGCCACTGCGATCTGGATGCGGTAGAGTTCTTTCGCTCCAGCGCCCCGCTGGTGGGCCATCTACCGCGCTCGGGCCTTGGGGAGGCGATTGACGGGGCGTCGCGCGTGCCCGTGGAGGCTCTACGCGACGCCGCTACCCGGCAGAATTCATCGGTTCTGAAGAGACGGCTGCGGCCTGACCCGCGCGCCGAAGTCTTGCACGAAGCCACTTGCGCGGGCGCCGAATTAGGAAGGATGGCCGTGCATGTCGATCTCACTCAGACTGACACCGCCGGCGCTGTACTTGCGCCGCGTTTCAGTGTCGAACAGGGGTTCCGCGCGGACGGCGCTCTTAAGATGCGACCCATCGACGACTGCTCCATCGCGGGGCTAAGCGGCGCCACTGCGCCCGGAGAGAAACGTCGCCATGACGCGGCGGACGCGCTGCGGCAGGCCAGCGCGGCGCTGCGCGCGGCTCTACCGTCAGAGCGGCGGTGCCTCTTCAAAGCGGACATCGACTCCGCGTTCCGAAGGATACCGATTCAAGCCAGTCGCCGCTCGTTGGCCTGCGTGGTTTACCGCTTGGAATCCAAGATTATGGCATCGATGCATAACGCGCTCCCGTTCGGAGCAGGCCCCGCGCGTGCGGGAACGGAGCGAGCGCGCGTGCGCGCGCGCGTGCGCGGGTGCCCACGCCCGGTCGGTCGCAGTCGCAAGCGTGCATGGGTGGGGGCGCGTCGGCTCCCTGCTCGCGACCATCCTGCGCCACGAGTTGCGCGCGGTGATTCTGCGATGCGTCGACGACTTATTCGGAATTGGCAGGGGCAGCGGAGGCGAGGCCCTTCAGACGTCCTGGTCGTTCTTCCGTGCGAGCGCGCGCCGTATCGGGCGCAGGCTGCGCATATCTTTGAATGCGCAGTTCGACTAGTACGCGCCCTGATGGGCCCGTCGGCCATATCTGCCAGAAAGGTTGAGCACGGGAATCCACTCGTCATTCTCGGGTTACGTATCAAGGTAAGCGCGCGCGCCGAAGCGTTGCCGGCAACGCGCGCGCGCGACCGGCGCTGCGGCTCCTCGCAGATTGAAAACGTCGGTTTCTCCGCCCGGCCGTCCGACGACGAAAGAAAAAAGTGGTGCTCTCGGATCAGGGCGGCGCTGCGCTCCGGTCAGTTGTCGGCGGGAGCTGCCAAGAAGCTCACAGGGGCTCTGAGCTGGGCCACCAGCCACGCGCTCCGGCGCATAGGGCGCGCGACGCTTCGCCCTCTGCTGGATCACTCCCACAGAAGGAATCCGATTCTGCGGGGGGGCGCTCGCTGCAGCCTCACGTGGTGGCTGGATGTTCTCGAGCGCGGCGTCGCCGAGCACGCGGCCTGGGAGGCGCGCGCGCCTGCGCCCCCGCTGCTGCTCTGGGCGGGCGCGCGCGGGAGCCCTGCACGAATAGCCGCCGTATTGTGCGCGGGCGGTTCCTGGCTGTGCACAGATCTCGCGCCGGACGCCGACGTCATGCGTCAGTTCAGGCGCGGGGCGATAATCACATCGCTGGACTGGAGATGTTGGCAGTTGCTTTGGGGGTGAGCACCTGGGGCCGGCTCATCCAAGGCCGGTCGCTCAGAGTGTTCTCCGACAATGCGGCTGCGGAGTCGGGCTTTCGAAAGGGTGCAGCGCGCGAGCTGGGTCGCGCCGCGCTAGTCCACACCTTCTGGCTGGCCATGGCAGCCCTCCATGTCAGCGTGCACATCGACCGCGTTCCCACCGGCGCGCGCCGCCGCGGTGCGTGCGTGGCTGTCTCTTTTGCCAAAGCGCGCAGACGATGACATCGCGGACGACCCAAGCAGGGAATCGTACGAGTCGCTTGCAATACTGGGTGCGCAGATTGCGTCGTGCCGAACGCGGCGCCCGCCTCCGCGTCGCAGGGGCTAAGTGATGTCGCCCAGCGTTGGCCGATGCTTTTGCAAGGCCAGAGCTGCCAGGACAGCTAACGAACTCGAGCGCGCGGGTCCCTGCGCCATAGGCCTCGCGCGCGCAACCGTCGAAGGATCGACTCCGCCATGCGGCCGGGCGCGTCTTTCTGCGCCACGTACCCTGTTCTTTCGGAGCACGGGGGTGCCATTGATGCGTTCTTCGTAAGTAATGATGTCTTCTCGCTGCGGGACTTCCATGTTATGCGAAAAATCAGTGAGTGGCCAGGCTTCGCAGACCTCCCAGGTGAGGTTCAGGCCAAGCTGCGCCTACGGCAGTGCGCCGCGCCTCCGACAGGCGCCCCTCCCGCCTCGGCAAACGCCGGGGCGCGGCGGGCCGCGGCAATTCCCCCGCGCCCGCCCGCAGCTGTGGCGGCGCCGCCAGGCGACCGCGCCGCGCGTTCAATATTGTCGGGCGCGTATAGGGCGCTCAGCAATGCGCCGCCCACGCCGCAGGGCGGCCCCCGGGTGTGGCGAGCCGCGCTCAGGGCTTGGGTGTTGTTTGCAAAGCGTCGCCTGCACAAGGGCGGCTGCGCTGCACTGCCACCGAGCTCGGAGGAGCTCTGCCTCTTCGCACTTGTATTCAGCAGTTCCCGCACTTTCGGGAACTATAAGTGCCAGCTCGCCAAAGCGTGTCGGCTCTTGGGCCGCGACGCGGCCGTGTTCCGAGACCCGGTAGTGTGCCGGGCACGAACGGCGATCGCGAGGAGGCGCCCGATCCGGAGGCCGACCAAGCCCTTCGCGATGCTTTCGCATCTCCCGGCCATGCTGGATTTCGTGCATCGTTCCCTGCGCGCCCTCTTTGTGCTCGCGTGGGGTCGCCCTGCGCGTGCCCTCGGAGGCCCTGCTCATCGAGCGCGGGGATCCTCGCGTTGGGGCCAGGTTTCAGTTCTCGGACTCAGACTTACGCAACCCGATTGCGCGCGTCGTCCTTGTCGTAACGACCGACACGGCCACGCTGCATTTTTCCAGGCGCAAGAACCGCGACGGGCCGACGGTCGCCTGGCGGACCTGCTGGTGCGCCAGCTCCCCTGCCACGTGCGCTGTTCACGCCGCCCGACCTTTCGTCGAGGAGGTCCGCGTAGGCGAACCTGCCTTCCCGCACCTCCGGCGGATCAGCAGCTGGGGAGTCGTGTCACCGGCCGCTTCAATCACGCGGGCCATCAGGGCCGCGGCGATGCACGCCGGCGCCCCCGGCGGGTCGTCGTCCACCAGCAAGGCCTTTCGGCGGGGGCACGCTGAAACCAAGAGGCGTTGCCGGGGCCGGCTGTGCGAGATCTTGCGCGGCGCGGATTGGTCGTCACGGGCGTTCCGAGAGTATCTCGACATGAATCGGAACGAATGCGAGGCGACCGCCGAGGCGGTGTCCGCCGCGGTCGGCGGAAGCGCACCAGGCGGCGCCGCGCTGCCCGCGAGTTAGACCGTGTGGACTGGCAACTGTCGGGGGCGCCACGCTGTGCGCTTTGGCCTCGTCCAGTCGCCCGTTCGAGTCTGCTGCGTCCGTTGGGTGGCGCCGCGACCGGGACACCTGGCCGCCTGACGTTGGGTGGTTGCATCCAGGTGTCCCCGTCGCGGCACCTCCGTTGGCGAAACCTGTGTCGCGCAGGCGTTCTGCGTCGAGCAGGCAGGCCGACCGTGGAGTCGCGGCTGGCGCGCCGCACTCAATGCGGGTGCGATCGCTCGCTGGGCCGGACGCCCTCCAGGGGCCGACCTCATCCGATTGTGGTGGCCCGCGCAAGCGCAGATTGGGCGCGGGGGCGCGATCGGGGGGGGGGGCCCGCGTCCGCGAGCGCGCGCGGCTGTGGTCGCGGGCGCTCTCTGTCGCCTCAGGCGAGCCCAGGGTGCGATCCGCGAGAGCGGGCGCGCAGGCTCGACGCCGAGCGCCAGGCGCGATCCGCGGCCCCAGGCGCGCCGCAGCGCCGGGAGCCGCGCGCGCCTTGCGCCCGACCGCGCGGCAGGTGGGGGCCGCAGGTGCGGCGCGCCCCGACCCTGCCCGCGCGCCGCTTCGCCGCGTTGCAGGTGTTGAAATTTTCGGCGAAGAAGCGCGGCGGCCACAGCGCGCCGCGCTGGCAGGTCGGGCGGCGTTTCGCCCGCCCCCCCCGCCCAACTGGCTTATCACCTCGGTTCCGCGCAGGCGTTCTGCGTCGAGCAGGCGGGCCGACCGTGGAGTCGCGGCTGGCGCGCCGCACCCAATGCGGGTGCGATCGGCCGGGCGCCCTCCAGGGGCCGACCTCATCCGATTGTTACGACGGCGGCGAGAGGATTTTTAGCTTCACGGGATTGCGAAGTGCGCTTCGTAAGGTTGTTGCTGCGCCACCGAAGAGAGCAAGCATCCTTTGTGGGGGGCGTGGTTGAGCCGTACGTGGATAGGATTGGCCGTGCAACCAAAAAACAATTGAAATTTACGAGAACGCAGGCTTTCAGACGCAGGCGCAATCTCGGAAGCACCGCGAAAACTCCCTCTTGCAAAAGGCGGTCGGCAACACCGATGGCAGATTGCCCAAGGCAGTGCTGCGTTTGATTCCGGGGGGGCGCCGTGCGCCAGGTCGGCTTCTGAAACACTGGACACATGGCGTCATCATGTAAGCATGCAGCGATGCAGGTTTCATCTTGTGATAATTATGTGAGAATCAGCCTTCCAGCAGCCCGAGCAGGGCGCACTCCAGCGCGCGCCAGCAGTTCGCGCTCCTCCGGGCTCCTAGGGGTCTCTTGGGCCTCTTGGATGTTTTGGGATTGCGGAAACCTGAAAAAACGATAGCGCAAATTCAGGCATGCACCTTGTGATCATA
>CAUYUJ010001574.1:0-57500 GCA_963575745.1 Prorocentrum cordatum | reverse complement strand
ATGATGCTGATGCTGCCGATGATGATGAGGATGAGGATGATGATGAAAACGATGACGATGATGCTGCTGATGATGCTCACGACACTGACGATGATGCTGATGATGATGATTACTATTTTATCATGTTGATGATGCTGACGAGGAAGACGATACTGCTGCTGATGATGATGACGAATAAGACGAATATGATGACGACGATGCAAAAAATGGCGGAAATCATGAGGATGAGGATGAGGATGGTGATGGTGATGACGACGATGGCGACGATGATGACGATGATGACGACGCCGAACATGATAGTGATGGTGATGATGGGGGTCCTTCTTCCTTGGCGCTGCTAATCCTGGCCTGCGCCCTCCCAGTCTGCTCGGGCCGCGTGCTTGCTACGCGCAGCAGAGCTCAAGCGTCCTGCACTTTCTTGTGGAGACCAGATCTCCACCTGGTGCGGTGCTCGCACTATGCATCCGCCTTGCCTTTGCGTTTCTAAATGCGCCTGTTGATGGCGGTGGTGGTGGGGGAGGAGGAGGAGGAGGAGGAGGAGGAGGAGAGGAGGGGAGGGGAGGAGAGGAGGAATAGGAATAGGAATAGGGAATAGAAATAGGAATAGGAATAGAAATAGGAATGGGGAGGAGGAGGAGGAGGAGGAGGAGGAGGAGGAGGAGGAGGAGGAGGAGAGGAGGAGGAGGAGGAGGAGGAGGAGGAGGAGGAGGAGGAGGAGGAGGAGGAGAGGAGGAGGAGGAGGAGGAGGAGAGGAGGAGGAGGAGGAGGAGGAGGAGGAGGAGGAGGAGGAGAGGAGGAGGAGGAGAGGAGGAGGAGGGGGAGGGGGAGGGGGACGGGAGGAGGAGGGGGAGGGGGGGGGGAGGAGGGGAAGGAGGAGGGGGAGGAGGAGGAGAGGAGAGGAGGAGGAGGAGGAGGAGCCTGAGGATCAGGAGGAGAAGGAGGAGGAGGAGGAGGAGGAGGAGGAGGAGGAGGGGGAGGAGGAGGGAGGAGGAGGGGAGGGGGACGGAGGAGAAGGGGAGGGGGACGGGGAGGAGGGGGAGGAGGAGGAGGAGGAGGAAGGAGGAGGCGGAGGAGGAGGAGGAGGAGGAGGAGGAGGAGGAGGAGCCCGCCACACGCGACGCCACGCCGTCCGCGGCAGGCAGACGGGCCTGCTCGGGCCCTCCTCGGGTCGGCCAGGAGGAGGCCAGGGCCGGCGCGTCTGCCCGCACCGCCGTCCCGCTCGGGCCCGGGGCTGGTGCCGGGCCGCCGAGCAGGATCATCGTCATCATCGTCATCATCGTCATCATCACCATCATCATCATCATCATCATCATCATCATCATCATCATCATCATCATCATCATCATCATCATCATCATCATCATCATCATCATCATCATCACCATAATCATCATCATCATCATCGTCATCATCATCATCGTCACCATCATCATCATCACCATCATCATCATCGTCATCGTCATCATGGTCGTCATCATCATTTCCATCATACTCATTATCATCAACATCACCATCATCACCATTTTCACCATCATCATCATCATCATCATCATCGTCATCGTCATCGTCATCGTCATCGCCATCATCACCACCATCATCATCATCGTCATCATCATCATCATCAGGATTTACGTTGTTCCCATCGTGCTTAAGGACCGCATTCCAGAAATAATTCAGCACTGAGAAAACTATCTAAACAGTGTCTGCCCAACTCGCTGGCGAAGTGCCGAATGAGTATCGCCTCCCAGGGCCCGACACGTGGAAACCCTCCAGTTTCGAGACTTTCTTGGTGCTCGAAATATTGCTTCGGGTGCTGAATTTTATTCTTCTTCGTAACCATCAGGCTCATCATCACCATCGTCATCGTCATCGTCATCATCATCATCATCATCATCATCATCATCATCATCATCATCCTCATCCTCATCCTCATCCTCATCCTCATCCTCATCCTCATCCTCATCCTCATCACCATCACCATCATCCTCATATCAGCATATCATCATCATCATCACCATCATCATCACCATTATCAGGCTCAAGAGGGTGAGTGCGGACCAGTTCTGGGCCCGAGTTCGGGCCTGAGCTGACTCGGCTTCGGCGGCGGTGCGATGTTTCGCCCGTGCCCGCGCAGGTCTTGGAGAGACGCCGTGGCCAGGGCGGGGGGGGGGGGCAGGGAAGCGGAGCGAGGAGGAGGGACGGACGAAGACCAGCATGGGGATGGGAGGAGGGATGCTAGAGCAGGAGGAGGGGCAGGAGGAGAATGGTGAGGCGGAGGGGTAGGAGGGGTAGGAGGGGTAGGAGAGGTAGGAGAGATGCTGGAGCAGGAGGGGGTGAAGGGGTAGGAAGAGAATGATGAGGCGGAGGGTTAGGAGGGGTAGGAGAGATGCTGGAGCAGGAGGAGGGGGCGAAGGGGTAGGAGGAGAATGATGGGGCGGAGGGCGGAAGGAGCGTGTGTTACTCGGCTCAGCGTGGCTCCAGCGCGATGGCGGTACTGCTGGACCGCACACGCGGGGTACGAGACCGCGGGGCAAAGTACGCTCCCTCATATGTATGCATAGCAATGCATATATGCATATAAACATACATACATATATGTACTCATATACACATACTAATATACATATGTATGAACGCACACGCTCCTATCTACACACATATATGTGTACACATGCAGCTCGACTCCTACACACATATCGTGCGTGCATTTAGGTGTTTATCATCTTATGGGTTCACGTTATTTGACTAGTTGTTTATTCATATAAATATTTGTATGTATGTATATCTATATATATATATGTATATGTATGCATTTATATATACATATGCATTCATGTGCTAGACGCTTCGAGTAACCCCACCAGCCCATCCAGAAGAGACGCCCAGACGAGTTGCCTGGATCTGGGATGTGGAGGAACATGCCTTGTAATAGCGGTCTGGGTAGGGCGTTATGTCCAAGATGAGGAGGATGGAGGAGGAGGAGGAGGAGGAGGAGGAGGAGGAGGAGGAGGAGGAGCAGGATGAGGATGAGCAGGAGTGGGGAGAGGGGGAGGGGAAGGAGGGAGGAGGGAGGGGCCTTCGGTGGAGCTCCCAATGGGGCCACGACGCGTGTGAGGGGTGTGCCAAAGTGGGTGTGGCTGACGCATACGGGCGGTGGCACTGGGGCCTTCGTTGGAGCTCCCTATGGGGCCACGAAGCGTGTGAGGGGTGTGCCGAAGTGGATGTGGCTGACGCATGCGGGCGGTGGCACTGGAGCCTTCGGTGGAGCTCCCAATGGGGCCACGAAACGTGTGAGGGGTGTGCCGAAGTGGGTGTGGCTGATGCATGCGGGCGGTGGCACTGGGGCCTTCGGTGGAGCTCCCTATGGGGCCACGAAGCGTGTGAGGGGTGTGCCGAAGTGGATGTGGCTGACGCGTGCGGGCGGTGACACTGGGGCCTTCGGTGGAGCTCCTTTTGGGGCCACGACGCGAGTGAGGGGTGTGCTGAATTGGGTGTGGCTGATGCATACGGGCGGTGGCACTGCCTTCGGTGGTGCTCCCTATGGGGCCACGAAGCGTGTGAGGGGTGTGCCGAAGTGGGTGTGGCTGACGCATGCGGGCGGTGGCACTGGGGCCTTCGGTGGAGCTCCCTATGGGGCCACGAAACGCTGTAGTGGGTGGGTGAGGGAGGAGGGATGAGGGGGAGGATGAGGAGGAGGAGAAGGGAGGAAGGAAGGAGGGAGGGAAGGAGGGAACGCGGGGACCGTCTTCAAAACGAGGACCCAACACCACACGATGGTTGGGAACAACATGCAGTTTCGTTCGGATTTCTACATCGAGTGCCCCGACAACATATAAGACACATGCCTTCGCAACACAGATTTCCAACAGCAGTTTGCGCTCGCGCTCTTGCGAATTCTCATACAACCATCGGCTGTCAACATTTTCATAACATGCTACCAAGCGGGCCTCTCGCGCGCGCGTGTCGAAATCGTTCGGACGCCCTTGCGCGCGTGCTGTCGCAAGAGCCCCCGGCAAACACATGACGAAGTGCACACGCGCGTGTCGTCGCGCGCGCGTGCTGGAATATTTCAAATAACCTTAGGTTTCGCACGGGTTTCAAATCGAACGTCCAGAAGACATGTCAAAACACATGGTTTCGCAACGTCAGTTTTCGAAGAAGCTTGCGATCGCGCTCTTGCGAATTTCCAGACAACCATGCGTTTTTTTCCACTCGTAATATTTTATTACAGTCGGCCAAACGGGCCTCTTGCGCCGCATGTCGAAATCATTCGAACGCCCTTGCGCGCGTGCTCGGGGGGGGTGGGGGTGGGGGGGTGGGGGGGCGCGATCCGTGTCGAATAATTTGACGCGGGCCACTCTCGGGCGTCGGCCGCGCGCGCGCATGTCGAACTCCTTCCACAACCTTCATCGCCGACGCGAGGACGCCGTCATCGTCCTCGGCATAATCAACATCGGCGCCGTCACTGGCCGTGCCGTCGCCGTTATCATCATCGTCGCCAGCATCGCTACTATCATCATCGCGTGCACTGTTGTCGACGTTGGCATGATACCGCGTTCGCCAAAGTCGGCGACTCGCACCGAGGTGCCCGCTGGGAAGTGCCCAGCGGTCAGCGCCACTTCGGCCGCGCCGGTCGCGCCAAAGTGGCTCGCCGCTGCACGCGCGAATTTCTGCGGGCCAGCGCGGCCGCAGAGATGCGCCAGCCTCTGCCAAGCACTCAGCGCAAGCGCCGGTGCGTAGGTTCTGCAAACCAAGTGGCGGGTGTGTGGGCGGGATGATTGCGCGGGCACTGGATTTGACAACTCCTTGCGAGCATTCGTGAATTCTCCTTTCCAAAAGAGCATTGGGATCTACCCCGCCCCCCCCGCCCCGGGGTTAACAGGCCACCTTTTCATGTTGCAATTTGCATGCGATTTTGTCCCATCGTCCATCGTACAGATGAATTCATATCATCCCAGGCAGGCCAGAATCGCCCCCCCCCATCATACTCTGCCAAAATATGCGCGCGCTCGTTTATCACAAATCTTCAGTTCCCACAAGCCCTTTACAACAATTACGCTACCCAGAAACCCCACATACTTTTAATATGTTTGGCGTGATGATAGCTGACATGGAACTTGCGAGAATGATGCAGGTGGCTGTTGCTTCGCCGATCTCGTTGGTGGCGCCTGTCAAGCCGTGGGAGCCTGAGTACCCTGAGAGGGGTCCATAGGCCCTGGGACTCCGACCCCCCTGAACACTTTTTATGGTGTCGAGAAAATGCCATGCCTGCTGTGCCCTGGACGACCAGCGCGCATAGCGGCCGCGGTGAGAGACCACCCCCTGCTCACCCTCTATGGTGTCGAGAAAGTTCCACGCTTACTATGTCCTGGACGACCGGCGCGCATAGCGGCCGCCGTGATCCATGCCCTGAAGCATCCTCGTAGCCTAGTTGTCGCCTGCGGCACCTGTGCATGCTGCAGAACACGCCTGCTAAGCCCCGCGACGTTTGCGCGTATAGAGACCGCGGTGAGAGGCCACCGCCTGCGCCCCCCTCTGGCGTCGAGAAAGCGCCACGCCTGCTAGGCCCTGCGACATTGGCGCGTATAGAGACCGCGGTGAGAGACCACCCCTTGCGTCCCCCCTCTGACGTCGAGACAGTGCCACGCCTGCTAGGCCCTGCGACATTGGCGCGTATAGAGACCGCGGTGAGAGGCCCCCCCCTGCCCCCCCCTCTGACGTCGAGAAAGTGCCACGCCTGCTGGGCCCTGCGACATTGGCTCGTATAGAGACCGCGGTGAGAGGCCACCCCCTGCCCCCCCCTCTGACGTCGAGAAAGTGCCACGCCTGCTGGGCCCTGCGACATTGGCTCGTATAGACACCGCGGTGAAAGAGCACACCCTGCGCCCCCTCTGACGTCGAGAAAGTGCCACGCCTGCTGGGCCCTGCGACATTCGCGCGCATAGAGACCTGCGACATGGGCGCATACAGAGACCGCGGTGAGAGACCACCCCCTGGGCACCCCCTTTGACGGCGAGAAAGTGCCACGCCTGCTGGGCCCTGCGACATTGGCGCGCATAGAGACCGCGGTGAGAGACCCCTTGCGCCCCCCCTCTGACGTCGAGAAAGTGCCACGCTTGCTAGGCCCTGCGACATGGGCGCGTATAGAGACCGCTGTGAGAGACCACCCCCTGCACCCCCCTTCTGACGTCGAGAAAGTGCCACGGCCCTGCGACATTGGCGCATATAGAGATCGCGGTGAGATACCCCCCCCTGCGCACCCCGTGCCCGCCCCATGCGCCCTTATCCAAGTATCAGAGTGAGGGGGCTGAACCGAACGGTCATTCACTGTCCTTGGGTGCGTGGCTGAAGCGGAATCCCGCGATGCGGATTCTTTTTGTTGTTGTTGTTGTTGTTGTTGATGATTGTTGATTGTTGATTGTTGTTTACTGATGTCGTCGTCCCAGCCGCGACCCGCCCCGCCACCCACCCGCGACCCACCCCGCGACCCACCGGCGACCCACCGCGCGACCCACCCGCGACCCACCGCGCGACCCCACCGCGACCCACCCGCGACCCAGCCCGCGACCCGCCCGCGACCCACCCCGAGACCCCTCCAGCGACCCACCCGCGACCCACCGGCGACCCACCGGCGACCCACCCGCGGCCCCTCCCGCGACCCACTCGCGACCCACCCGCGACCCACCCGCGACCCACCGCGACCCACCCGCGACCCACCCGCGACGCACCCCGCCCAAAATTTTCGGCGCGTGCGGCGGGCTTCTTTTGCATTCGCTCCAGGTGGAGAACCTGCGACCAACCGGCGACCCAAACCGCGTTCATTGTACAAGTCAAATGTTCGGCGCTTGCGGCGGGCTGTTCTTGAATTCCTTCCAGGTGGAGGTGGAGAGCCCACGACACACGACCCAAACTACGTTCACTGAACAAGCCCAAAATTCGGCGCCTGCGGCGGGTGTCTTTTGCATTCGTTCCAGGTGGAGAACTTGCGACCCAAATCGCGTTCAGTGTACAAGTCAAAATGTTCGGCGCCTGCGGCGGGCTGTTTTTGAATTCCTTTCAGGGGGAGGTGGAGAGCCCGCGACCCACTCGCGACCCAAACTACGTTCACTGAACAAGCGCAAAATTCGGCGCCTGCGGTGGGCTGTTTTTGCATTCGTTCTGGGTGGCCGACCATCGATCCCCCCCGCGCTGAACTTGTCAGATCACGCAAATCGGCGCCTGCGGCGGGCTTGCTCGCAGTGGTTTGGGAAGGCGCCCTCGTGCCATTCCTCCGATCCGGCCCACGTTGATTCTACAACAGCACATCGGCGCCTGCGGCGGGGCTGGGCGCATGGCGCGGCGCCTGCGGCTCGCAGCCAGAACGCATCGTTCGCAGCTAAAGGAGGAGGAGGAGGAGGAGGAGGAGGAGGAGAGGAGGACGAGGAGGAGGAGGAGGAGGAGAGGAGGAGGGAGGAGGAGAAGGAGGAGGTGGAGGAGGAGGAGGAGGAGAGGAGGAGGAGGAGGAGGAGGAGGAGGAGGGAGGAGGAGGAGGGCGCCATCGACAGGGAAGGTGAGGGCCACGAGGTCCGCCGGTTTGACGCCCGCGTCGCCCGCGCCCGCCCCCTCACTCTTATCCGCAATTGCGGGGTGCTACGTATATAGTAGCACCCCGCAATTGCGGATAAGAGTGAGGGGGCGGGCGCGGGCGACGCGGGCGTCGAGCTGGCGGACCTCGTGGCCCTCACCTCCCTTGTCGATGGCGCTCTCCTCCTCCTTCTCCTCCTCCTTTGGCTGCGAGCGATGCGTTCTGGCTGCGAGCCGCAGGCGCCGCGCCATGCGCCCAGCCCCGCCGCAGGCGTCGATGTGCTGTTGTAGAATCAACGTGGGCCGGATCAGGGGAATGGCACGAGGGCGCCTTCCCAAACCACTGCGAGCAAGCCCGCCGCAGGCGCCGATTTGCGTGATCTGACAAGTTCAGCGCGGGGGGGATCGCTGGTGATCCACCCGGAACGAATGCAAAAACAGCCCGCCGCAGGCGCCGAATTTTGGGCTTGTTCAGTGAACGTAGTTTGGGTCGCGGATGGGTCGCGGGCTGTCCACCTCGCCCTGAAAGGAATTCAAAAACAGCCCGCCGCAAGCGCCGAACATTTTGACTTGTACACTGATTGGGATTTGGGTCGCAAGTTCTCCACCTGGAACGAATGCAAAAGAAACCCGCCGCAGGCGCCGAAGTTTTGGCTTGTTCAGTGAACGTAGTTTGGGTCGCGGGTCGCGGGCTCTCCACCTCCACCTGGAAGGAATTCAAAAACAGCTCGCCGCAGGCGCCGAACATTTTGATTTGTACATTGGACGCGGTTTGGGTCGCGGGTTGGTCGCAGGTTCTCCACTTGGAGCGAATGCAAAAGAAGCCCGCCGCAGGCGCCGAAAATTTTGGGCGGGGTGGGTCGCGGGTGGGTCCCGGGTGGGTCGCGGGTGGGTTGCGGGTGGGTCGCCGGTGGGTCGCCGGTGGGTCGCCTGGTGGGTCGCGGGTGGGTCGCGGGGTGGGTCGCGGGTGGGTCGCGGGTGGGTCGCGAGGTGGGTCGCGGGTGGGTGGCGGGGCGGGTCGCGGTTGGGACGACGACAACAACAAACAACAAACAACAAACAACAAACAACAAACAACAAACAACAAACACAACAACAACAACAACAACACCAACAACAACAACAACAACAACAACACAACAACAACAACAACAACAACAGCAACAACAACAACAACAATAATCGGCATCGCGGAATTCCACTTCAGCCACGCACCCAGGGACAGTGCATGACCGTTCGGTTAAGCCCCCTCACTCTGATATGTATATATATATATATATTGTTACATACTTATAAATATATGTATGTATATATTGTATGGCGCTTCATGTGTATGTGTTTGATGCGTGTGGGGCCACGTCTGCCACGGCGGTATCGTAAGTGCGAACGAGACGGAGAAGTGAAAAGGTGGGGAGGAGGAGAAACACCAAGAGAAACGCGGGTGCGACGCGGCAGAACCTCACGTGCCGTGCATGCGTTGCCTTCGGGCGAGGCGACGGAGAAGAGAGGAAGAGGAGGAGGGGAAGAGGGAGGTGTTTGATTGGAGGGGACGCGGGTGCGACGCGGCAGAGAAGAAAACCCACACCCCACGAAACATGTTGGACAAACACAGGACGACGTGCGCACGCGCGCGCGTCTTCGCGCGCGCGTGCTGGAATCTGTCCAAAACCTTGGGTTCCGTACGTATTTCAAGATCGAGTGCCCCGAACACATAATTTTAAAACCACATGGTTTTGCACCATGGATTTCCAAAACGGTTTGCGCTCGCGCTCATGCGAATCCTCAAGAAGACTACAGGTTTTTCAACATTCTCATACCATGCTACCAAACGGGCCTCTCGCGCGCGCATGTCGAAGTTTTTCGGACGCCCTTGCGCGCGTGCTGTCGCACAAATCCCTTGCGACACACGGGGCGAAGTGCAGGCGCGCGTCGCGCGCGTGCCGAAACCTTGAAACACCTTGGATGTCGCAAGGATTTTAAAATCGGATGCACCGATAAACAAACACATGGTTTTGTAACAACGGTGTTCTAAGCAAGAACTGCGCTCGCGCTCTTGAGAATTCTCAAAAGCACCACCGTTTGTCTCAATCTTTTTCATTCACTTTTGCCCTACGGGCCTTTCGCGCCGCATGGCGAAATCATTCGAACGCCCTTGCGCGCGTGCTGGGGGCACGATCTGTGTTGCATAGCATCATGCGGACCACTCGGGCGTCGGCCGTGGGCGCATGTCGAAGTCTTTCCACAACCTTCATCACCGACGCGAGGACGCCGCCATCGTCGTCGGCGTGATCCGCATCGGCGCCGTCACTGGCCGTGCCGTCGCCGTTGTCATTATCGTCGCTAGGGTCGATACTATCATCGTGTCTACCGTTGTCGGCGTTGCCATCATGATACCGCGCCCGGCCAAGTGGCCGACTCGCACTGAAGTGCCCGCTGGGAAGTGCCCAGAGGTCTGAGTCGCCGCGGCCGCGTCGGTCGCGCCAAACTAGCTGGCCGCTGCGCGCGCGAGCATGCGCGGGCAAGGGCGGCCGCAGAAATGCACCAGCCAACGGCAAGCATTTATCGCAATTGCCGCCGCATGTGTTTTGCAAAACAAGTTGCGGGTGGGTGGGTGGGCTGAGTGCGCGATCAGTGGAGTTGCGCTGAGTGCGCGAGCGGTGGAGTTGACAGCTGCGGGTTCCACAAAAAGGATTGCACCACTTATGTTGCACCACGTAAGATGCTAGAGCACATTGTTTGGAGTCATCGCGGGCGAACACATATATATATATATGTTTTACATGTATGCGTATTTACTTATTCATACACATATGCGCACACGCATACACACATGCGTACATACACGCTGACATACATACATACATACAGCCATGTCAGTGTACACGCACATACGTACATACATGCACACATGCATATTTTCCACACGCGTACATACACACTTAGATGCATACGTGCATACATGCAAACATACACGCACACGCATGCACGTACATGTCGTATCCGTTTTTTGTTTCTACATCGATACAAGTGTCTGCACATTCCAACAACGGTTCGCCACAGGAACACCGCTCGCACGGAAGTAGAAATGATGCGGTGGGGGGGCAGAAAGGACCTCGTCTTCGAGGCACCGAAACGTTGTCACCGCGCCCCCTGGCGGAGGCTAGCCGACGCTGGCGCAGGTGAGCTGTTGGCAGCCTCGTGGGCGGGAGCTGGCGGATTCCCCTGGGGTGATCAGTGCCGGGGTCCCTGGGCGTGCCAGGTGGGAGGGCGGGGGCGCGGAGGGCAGGGCGAGGTGGGGATGGTCGAGCGGAAGGACGGAGAGCTGGGGAATGCTGGCGCGAAGTCGATGGTCTAGTCAAGGTAGGCGGAGGTGGCGGCGACGGGAAATGGATGGGGGGATCTTGGCGCCCCCCTCTCCGCGGTTCTGGTGCAATCCTCCCTCTCGAGTGCACCTCCGCACTAAGGTTCTTCCGCCCATGCAAGTTGGGGCCCTTTCCTTTTTCTGTGCACTTCAGCGTCGGCGCTGGCTTCAGCTGTGGGTGTGTTGCCCCCCCGTCGTTGTCGTCGTTGTCGTCGTCGTCGTTTGCCTCCCCCTTCTGTCCCTCCTCTTCCTTCTCCTGCTTCTCCTCCTCCTCCTCTCGACTTTCTCATCTCTCGTCCTCCATCTCCTCCTCCCCCTTCCTCCTTGTCCTCCTCCTCCTCCTCGTCCTCCTCCTCATCCCTCTTCCTCCTCCTACTATTTCTTCTTGTCCTTCTGCCCCTCCTCCCATCCCTCTTCCTTCTTCATCTCCTCCTCCTCCTCCTTATCCCTCATTCCTCCTCTCTTTTCTCTTCTCTCTCTTTCTTCTTCCTTGTGATTGTCGTCCTCGTTCTCGTTCTCCTTCTCGTCGTCGTCGTCGTCGTCCTCCCTCTCCTCCTCCTCCTCCCCTACGAACAGCCTCCGTGAGTACTACTTTCCTCCCCCTCCCGCCACTGTGCAGTGCTGCCGCCGCCTCTCTCGCGTATTTTTTGTCGGCACAGGTTCCGTGCGCTTTATAGTAATTCCAACGTTTTTTTTTTTTTTTTTTTTTTTTTGTTGTTTTTTTTTTTTTCCATGGTACGTCCCAGGTCCTTCAGCAGTTGAGCTCCCCGCTGCAGCGTCAGCAACGTTTCAGGATCGGCGCCAGGTCCCCGTCAGCAACTCGGCCCCTCGACCTCTTCCCGAGCGCGTCCCGAACCGTGGCGACGACCCCTCCCCCTCCCAGGCGCCCCCTCTGTCAAGTGTCCTGCCGTCCTTGCCGCCCTTCTCGTCCTCTTTCAGTGCACGGTACTCTAGCCAGTCCCGAATGCGCGTTGCTGGTCTTGGATTTACGCTGGACCTCCTCCTCCTCCTCCTCCGCCCTCTTCCTCCTCCTCCTCCCTCTTCCTCCTCCTCCTCCGCCATCACCGCCATCGCTGTCTTCTGCCGTTGTTGTCGCTCCCTGGAGCGAGGACCACCTGCGCGCCAAGGCGCTGCGGCTGGAGGACGGCGGCGGGGGTGGTGCCTCCAAGGACGCGCGGGGGGCGCCACGGCCTCTTCTCGCGGAGGGGGCGGGGCGGGATAGTGATCGTTGTCTTACTCAGTGTTTTGCCGATCGGCGCGGGCCCTCGCACCCCCCTGGTGCTTGTTATGTATATTTCAGCCCTCCTGCCTCCTACGCCTCTCTCTCACCTTCCCGCCCCGCGGCCGTCTCGGATCGCAGTGCCCTTTAGCTGTGTGGCGCGCCGGCTGCGGGCGCGCGCGAGCCTCCGTAAAAGGAAAAAGAACGTGCTCTCTCTATCAACACTGGTCCCTCTATTTGCACATCGTGTCTCTTTGTATTCCATACAGCTACCATAGTGCATTCCACCTCCCCCTCCCTCCTTCATGGAGTAGATCTTGAATGTTTTTGGCGCCTGTTTCGAACAACTGGGGTCTCCCCTGCGAGACGCGCAGCTGCAAACGGTCGCATGAAGCAGAGGTCCGGAGCCAGACCCCCCCTCTCCTCCTCCTTCCGCCCGATGTCGAAGCGTCGAATATGAAAACGCAGTCGGGTGAGGCGGGGCGGGGTCGGGAGGGATAGACTCTGACCCTCCCAGATGGGGTTGGCGCGGACGGGGCCGTCGGTTTGCCCCGCATCGTCGATGTATCGGCAATGTGGTTCGATGTGGAACTCGATCTTCTCCACTCCGGCATCGCCGATGCATCGGCGATGTATCACGATGTACGGCCGATGCCCCCTCAGTGCCACCTCGATGCCACTCGACGCCTGCTTTGCTGTTGTCAGGGCATTTCGGCTCAGAACATTTGAAAGAGCGCTTTCTGCCGTTGTTGGCGGGGGGGCCAGTTCAAACCTTCCTTCGCCTTGGAAGAAAACGTGGGGGAGTGTCCAGACCCCCCCCGGCCCCCCTGGAAAACTTATTTCCCCCCTCCCTTCTGGGAGAATTATTCGGGGTGTCCGGAAATCCACCCCCCGCACATCCCTCCCCCCGGCAACGTTGACGACGACAACGACGACGCACGACGCACGACGCCGACGCCGACGCCGTCGACGACGAGCAGAGTAGAGTAGGCGTAGAGTAACATATAATAGGAGTAGGGTAGAGGGTCGAATAGAGTCGAATAAAGTATGTTGGGATACGGTAGGGTCGATTATCGTAGGGTAGAGTATTGTCCAATAGGGTGGTGCAGGTCAGATTCGAGTGGAATGGCGTCGAGTAGAGCACAGTAGATGGGTATAGTAGAGCAGAAATCGAGTAGAGTAGAGCAGAACTGGGTAGAGCAGAGTTGAGTAAGAGTAGGGTAAGGGAGAGCAGGAGGAAATTATGTGAGAGGGGTGCAGGGTAGAGTAGGGTAGAGTCGAGCAGGGCAGGGTAGTAGGCGATATTCGAACAGAGCAGATTCGAACACATAACGTGGAGTACAGTAGAATATGTTCGGGTACCGCTGGGTCAAGTAGAGTAGGTAAGAGTAGAGTAGGATGGAGTAGAGTACGGTCGAGTAGAGCAGAATATAATAGAGTAGAGTAGAAGAGCGTAGAGTAGAGTAGGGTATGGCCGAGTAGAGTAATGTGGAGCACAGTGTGGCCCCAGTAGGATACTGAGAGAGCTGGACCGAGCCCTGCCAGCATTCTATCAGAACCGCCGCCTGGCGCGGGCGCTGGCGACGGGTGTGCCGCTGCCGCTGACGTCGTCGTCGTCGTTGCCGGGGGGGGGGCCGAATTATTTTTCGGGGGGGGGGGGGGGGTCCTGGCCCCCGCGAGTAATTTTTCTGGGGGGGGGAACCCCCTACGTTTTTTGGGGTGGGGGTTTGGGTTTTTTTTGCGGGGGAGGTTAGGGCGGGGCTCCCAGGTTTTTGATTCCCTTTTTATAGCGGAATCTTTCAGCCCAGCTACGGTGGATCGCGCTCCCTCGGGCATTGCAAGCCAGAGCTTTGCGCATTCTGGGTGGGGAAAACGAACCAGCTGCCCAACGTCCTTGTTATCCCAGCCCCCGTCTACGGGGCCCTGATGCCGTTGTTCCCCATATGTTAAGATGGGGTTCTTGTTATTACTTGGACGCCTCCTACATCTTCTCCTCTTCCTCCTCCTCCTCCTTCTCCTCCTCCTCCTCCTCCTCGACCTCCTCCTCCTCCTCCTCCTCCTCCTCTCCTCCTCTACTCAGACTTGCTCATGCCCAGGCTTCCTCATACACAGACTTATGCACACTCAGACATTCTCATAGTCAGACCTACTCATATTCAGACTTACTCAGACCCAGACGTACACATACACAGACTTATTCATACACAGGCTGGCTCATATTCAGACTTACTCATACCCAGGCGTGCTCATACACAGACTTACTCATACTCAGACCCACACATACTCATACCTTCTCATAGTCTGAGTTGCTCAGCGCACGGCAGATTGTGAGGATGTGTCAGGCGGGGCGCTGGCTTCAGCACCCCTAAGGGGAGCCGCCAGGGGGTATATCACGGGCCCGTTCGCGGCCACTTGGTGGGGATGTCTCAGGCGGTTTGCTCGTGTTCGTGCTCAACACCCTTGGCTTTCATAGCAGATTGTGAGGATGTCTCACGCGGGGCGCTGGTTTCAGCACCCCTAAGGGGACCCGCCAGGGGGTATATCACGGGCCCGTTCGCGGTCACTTGGTGGGGATGTCTCCGGCGATTTGCTCGTTTTCGTGCTCAACATCCTTGGCTTTCATAGCAGATTGTGAGGATGTCTCAGGCGGGGCGCTGGTTTCAGCACCCCTTAAGGGGAACCGCCAGAGGGGTATATCACGGGCCCGTTCGCTGCCAGTTTGTGGGGATGTCTCAGGCGGTTTGCTTGTTTTCGTGCTCAACATCCTTGGCTTTCATAGCAAATTGTGAGGATGTCTCAGGCGGGGCGCTGGGGGAGCCGCCAGGGGGTGTATCACGGGCCCGTTCGCGTCCAGTTTGTGGGGATGTCCCAGGCGGTTTGCTTGTTTTCGTGCTCAGCATCTTTGGTTGTCATAGCAGATTGTGAGGATGTCTCAGGCGGGGCGCTGGTTTCAGCACCCCTAAGGGGAGCCGCCAAGGGGTATATCACAGGGCCCGTTCGCTGCCAGTTTGTGGGGATGTCTCAGGCGGTTTGCTCGTTTTCATGCCCAACACCCTTGGCTTTCATAGCAGATTGTGGGGATGTCTCAGGCGGGGCGCTGGGGGAGCCGCCAGGGGGTATATGTCACGGGCCCGTTCGCGGCCACGTGGTGGGGATGTCTCAGGCGATTTGCTCGTTTTCGTGCTCAACATCCTTGGCTCCTTGGCTTTCATAGCAGATTGTGAGGACGTCTCAGGCGGGGCGCCGGTGGATGTCTCGGGCGGTTTGCTCCTTTTCGTGCTCAGCATCCTTGGCTTTCGTTGCAGATTGTGAGGATGTCTCAGGCGGGGCGCTGGTTTCAGCACCCCTAAGGGGAGCCGCCAGGGGGTATATCACAGGGCCCGTTCGCGGCCAGTTTGTGGGGATGTCTCAGGCGGTTTGCTCGTTTTCATGCCCAACATCCTTGGCTTTCATAGCAGATGGTGAGGATGGAGGGAAGGAGGAGGAGGAGGAGGAGGAGGAGGAGGAGGAGGAGGAGGAGGAGGAGGAGGAGGAGGAGGAGTAGGAGTAAGAGGTGGAGTATAAGGAGGAGGAGGAGGGAGGAGGAGGAGGAGGAGGAGGAGGAGGAGGAGGAGGAGGAGGAGGAGGAGGAGGAGGAGGAGGAGGAGGAGGAGGAGTAAGAGTAAGAGTAAGAGGTTGAGGTGGAGGTTATCTTCGTCGGGCCTGTTGCCAACGTGGACGGGCTATTATAGTCAAGCGCTCATGAACAGACGCTCACTACGGCATAAGATAAAACATGAGATGCACATATGGGGAGCTCCACGATTGTTGTTGCTGTTGTTGGTGTTGTTGGTGTTGTTGCTGTTGTTGGTGTTGTTGGTGTTGATTATTGGTAATCCCCCCTCTTCGCTGACCTTTGTGCTTTCCATTTCAAGTCTATCACCTCCGGGAGTTCGCACCCGGTTTTTTACAAGGGAAAATGAGGTGTCACCAAACTATGCTCTTGGTCGCCTCTTTACAGCAACTGCGGCTCCCGCTTGACATTTGTTTACAACTTATTATCAAGTCGCGCTCTCGCGTGGGAGATTTTCGCAACTTACACAGGAACCGCCCTCTCGCGTGGGACTCTTTCGCAATTTATTCAGACGCCGCGCCCTCGACGCTCCCCGCCGCCGCCAGCCGTCGCCGACGCCAGCGCTGGTCCGAGGAGAGGGAAAGAGAAGAAGTAGGGGAGGGGGGTTTGAACCCCCCCCCCCTTCCGTCATGGGAGAGGGTGGGGGGTTCGAACCCCCCTTCCTTCAATCCAGCGGGGGGGGCGTCTGATCCCCCCCCCGAAGCTCCCACAGAACGCGCTCATTCGTGTTATATATATATATATGTATATATACACAAGATTTTGAGGCTCGCTGCGCTTCGCCTTCTAATCTTGATCCTTGCACCTACGATGTTTCTGGGCGCGGGCGAGAACACAATTGTTCAATGAGGTGTGTGGGAATTGTGCGAGCGGAGGCGAGGCGAGGCGAGTGCGCGGTAGCGCCCGGGGCGGGGCTCAGGGCGCAGAGTTGGTGGACGCTGGAGTGGAGGTGAAGGTGGAAAGTCGGATGCCGGACGCTAGAGGTCGGAGTGCTGAGCTGATGGAGGCTGGAAGTCTATAGGTGGAAGTCCCACCAGCCCTTTAGGGCTACGGTGGTATAACGAGTTTGGTCTTCTCTCTTCCCCTTCCTTCCCCTGCTCGGGGGAGGGGTAACCTTCCCCTGGACCTGGAGGGGGGGGGGGATGGAGGCGTTAGAGCGTCCAAGATGGCTCAAGATGGCTCCAAGAGGCGCTCCAAGTCGCAAGATGGCCTCCAAGATGGCCCAAGATACCTCAAGATGGGTCAAGATAGCCTCCGACACACCTCCAAGAGTCCTCAAGACGGATCCACGTGCCCTTCGAGCCCTCCACGGCGCCCTCCAAGAAGCCAAAACCCTTCAAAAGCCTAAGGAAAGTCAATGTGTTTGGCATTCTCGTCTTTTCGCTTCCGATGGGCCCCTGAGGCATCAAGATGGCCCCAAGATGGCCCAAGAGAGCCCCAAGAGGGGCCCAAGAAGGCCCAAGACGGCCCCAAGATCGCCCAAGAGGCTTCCAAAGAGCGCTCCAACACGTCCCCAAGACGCCGTTTGAGAGCCTCCGAGGGGGGGACCTGAACTGAGGACCCCCGCTCTTTTTGAACAATGGGGCCCAAGACGGGCCCGAGAGGCCTCCCAGCCTCTCCTGAAGATTCTCCACCCCGCCCTTTTTGGCCCAAGATGGCTCCAAGAGAGCCCTAGATAGCCCAAGATGGCCTCCAAAATGGCCCAAGATAGCCAAGCATGGCTCAAGATAGAGCCTCCGACAGATCTCCAAGAGGCCTCAAGACAGCCTGAATATGGCCCAACATAGCCGAGCATGGCTCAGAATAGCTTCCGACAGCCTCTAGCCGAGCATGGCTCAGGATAGCCTCCAAGAGGCCTCGGGAAAGCTGGCAATCAATTCTGGACGGGCCGGTGGGGATACGCGAAGCGTCAAGAATTGAGAGGAAAGTCGGCGGCCGCATGCTGGAGGACGGGATGCTGACCTGGTAGAGGCTGGGAGTCCCGCGAGCGAAGCGGCAACACGATATTGAATGAGAGATGTGGCCGGCGCCCCTTCAGAAGGCAGCGGAGAAGCAAGACAGCGAACTACAGGAGAGAGAGGAGCAGGAGGAGGAAGAGCAAGAGGAAGCCTGGTCGTAGGCCCGTGGTGGGGTCTTCTTGGACCGTCCAGGAGTCTCGTGGGTTCTTCAGGGGAGCTGGTGATAGCAGTCTGGGGTCTGGGGTATGTTTTAGTTTTCCCGAGTGTTCCGTGGGCTCCTGAGACGAAAGGAGAACTGCGCATCAAATTGTGGTTCCCCAGACCCTGGAAGCCTGTCGTGGGATCTCTTTGGGGCCCCCGAGGTGTGTCTTGTGGCGCCTTGGTGTCTTTGGTGAGCTTGGATATGAGTCTCAGATCTGGGGCCCTTCAGAAGGCAGCGCAGAAGGAAACAGCGAACTACAGGAGAGAGAGGAGCAGGAGGAGGAAGAGCAAGAGGAAGCCTTGTCGTAGGCCCGTGGTGGGGTCTTCTTGGGCCGTCCAGGAGTCTCGTGGGTTCTTCAGGGGAGCTGGTGATAGCAGTCTGGGGTCTGGGGTATGTTTTAGTTTTCGCGAGTGTTCTGTGGGCTTCTGAGACGAAAGGAGAACTGCGCATCAAATTGTGGTTCCCCAGACCCTGGAAGCCTGTCGTGGGATCTCTTTGGGGCCCCCGAGGTGTGTCTTGTGGCGCCTTGGTGTCTTTGGGGAGCTTGGATATGAGTCTCAGATCTGGGGCCCTTCAGAAGGCAGCGGAGAAGGAAGACAGCGAACTACAGGAGAGAGAGGAGCAGGAGGAGGAAGAGCAAGAGGAAGCCTTGTCGTAGGCCCGTGGTGGGGTCTTCTTGGACCGTCCAGGAGTCTCGTGGGTTCTTCAGGGGAGCTGGTGATAGCAGTCTGGGGTCTGGGGTATGTTTTAGTTCTCGCAAGTGTTCCGTGGGCTTCTGAGACGGAAGGAGAACTACGCATCAAATTGTGGTTCCCCTGGACCCTGGAAGCCTGTCGTGGGATCTCTTTGGTGCCCCCGAGGTGTGTCCTGTGGCGCCTTGGTGTCTTTGGTGAGCTTGGATATGAGTCTCAGATCTGGGGCCCTTCAGAAGGCAGCGGAGAAGGAAGACAGCGAACTACAGGAGAGAGAGGAGCAGGAGGAGGAAGAGCAAGAGGAAGCCTTGTCGTAGGCCCGTGGTGGGGTCTTCTTGGACCGTCCAGGAGTCTCGTGGGTTCTTCAGGGGAGCTGGTGATAGCAGTCTGGGGTCTGGGGTATGTTTTAGTTCTCCCGAGTGTTCCGTGGGCTCCTGAGACGAAAGGAGAACTGCGCATCAAAGTGTGGTTCCCCGGACCCTGGAAGCCTGTCGTGGGATCTCTTTGGGGCCCCCGAGGTGTGTCTTGTGGCGCCTTGGTGTCTTTGGTGAGCTTGGATATGAGTCTCAGATCTGGGGCCCTTCAGAAGGCAGCGGAGAAGGAAGACAGCGAACTACAGGAGAGAGAGGAGCAGGAGGAGGAAGAGCAAGAGGAAGCCTTGTCGTAGGCCCGTGGTGGGGTCTTCTTGGACCGTCCAGGAGTCTCGTGGGTTCTTCAGGGGAGCTGGTGATAGCAGTCTGGGGTCTGGGGTATGTTTTAGTTCTCGCGAGTGTTCCGTGGGCTCCTGAGACGAAAGGAGAACTGCGCATCAAATTGTGGTTCCCCGGACCCTGGAAGCCTGTCGTGGGCCCTCTTCGGAGCCCCCTTGGTCTGTCTTGGCACCCCTGGTTGCTTTTGGGGAGCTTGTGATAAGAGTATGTGGTCTGGGGCTTTTGACGAGGCAGCGGAGGAGGAAGACAACGAACTACAGGAGGAGCAAGAGGAGCAGGAGGATAAAGAGCCGGAGGAGGAGGAGCAGCAGAAGGAGGTTGGGAGGAGATTTCCGAAGAGTTGGTGTCGAGAGTTAGGTTGGAACCTTCTTGGACTTTCTTGGGGATGTCTTCAGAGCCTCGAAGGAGCAGCTGGAGGAGGATCAGGAGAAAACCTCCTGAGAAAATGAGTATCAGTTTTCGTATCCTGGAGTCGGTGGAGGCAAATGAGGAGAGGGCGATGGAGGAGGAGGAGGAGGAGGACGAGGAGGAGGAGGAAGGCGACGAGTTCGAGGGAAGAAGGAGGTTGAGGAGGGGCTGTCTTGGCACCCCTGGTTGCTTTTGGGGAGCTTGTGATAAGAGTATGTGGTCTGGGGCTTTTGACGAGGCAGCGGAGGAGGAAGACAACGAACTACAGGAGGAGCAAGAGGAGCAGGAGGATAAAGAGCCGGAGGAGGAGGAGGAGCAGCAGAAGGAGGTTGGGAGGAGATTTCCGAAGAGTTGGTGTCGAGAGTTAGGTTGGAACCTTCTTGGACTTTCTTGGGGATGTCTTCAGAGCCTCGAAGGAGGAGATTTCCGAAGAGTTGGTGTCGAGAGTTAGGTTGGAACCTTCTTGGACTTTCTTGGGGATGTCTTCAGAGCCTCGAAGGAGCAGCTGGAGGAGGATCAGGAGAAAACCTCCTGAGAAAATGAGTATCAGTTTTCGTATCCCGGAGTCGGTGGAGGCAAATGAGGAGAGGGCGATGGAGGAGGAGGAGGAGGACGAGGAGGAGGAGGAAGGCGACGAGTTCGAGGGAAGAAGGAGGTTGAGGAGGGGATGAGGGGCAGAGAGGGGGAAACGGAGGAGGAGGAGGTAGAGAAGGACGAGAGATGGGCTGTCGGACGTCCGAGTAGGTCATGCCGAGAGTTATCTTGGAACCCTCTTGGGCTCTAGTGGGGATGTCTGCAGGGCCTCATGTGCCGTCTTGGGGCGAGGTTGAGAAGAACTAGGGGCGATGGGGGGGGCCGCTCAGGTCAATCAGAGTGTAAAGAATTTGACGGCTCTAAGACTGAGTGGAGCTCCTGTTGGTGCTTTTGTATACCATCGGAGGGCCTTCTTGGGCTGTCCTGGGGCCCTCGTGGGCTGTCTGGGGGGGCTTGGGCCGTCCTGGGGCCGTGTTGGGGCTCTCTCGGGCCCTCTCTGAAGCATCCCGTGACTCTGTTGGAGCCCTCTTGGGGGTCTTTTAGGGGTCTCTTGGGCGCTCCCTGGCTTTCTTTGCGCTTTATTGACCCATCTTGGGGCCCCATTGGGCCGCCTGGAAGCCATTTCGGGGCGACCTCGGAAGCTCGCAGATCATTATTGGGCCGTTCGTGGCCAGAAAAGGCGAGAAGCACAGAATCGTTCAAAAATAAATGGAAAATTAAGGTTTTTGGCCTGCTGAGGCCGTGTTGGAGGTCTTTGCGGGGGCATCCTGGACAGTCTTGAGCCCATGTTTGGTCCTGTTGGAGCACTATGGGGCCGTCTTGGGGCCTCTTGGGCCTTGCAGAGGACGTCTCGGAAGTGCCTTCTGCTGTCTTGGGCTCCCGATGTAGGCCTCGTGTCGCTCTCTTCGGGGTATTTTGGGCCGTCTCGAAGCATTGTGGGGCTCTCTTGGGAGCCTGTGGGGTTCATCTGGGGTCCATGTGGGGGGGGGTGTCGGTGACATGCCGGGTTTTTCCTTGTAATTTGATAGGTAGAAGGAATATATCTATATATATATATATGTGTGTATATATGTATGTAGCAGCATGCGTGTTGGCACTACCACGACATATACGTACCCCTTTAAACGTCTCTGCGCTGCTGCCGTTGGGAAAATATAGACACATGAGTTGGGCAATCGCTTGATGCTGCTGTTGCACATCGTGTGGCAGTCTATGCAGAGCGCGAGAGATGGCACAGTTGGGTGGTGGCTCCCGCACTACCAGTCCCCATTGGACACCCCCCTGAATGTTCTGATCCAGTTTCCTGGCGTGCTGTCGAGTTAACAGATGGAGGGCGGTTCCTTTTGACAGGCGGGTTTCATGCATGCATGAAAGGCCCAGTGGGCGCTTGTCCTGCAAGGGGGCGTTCCTGCGGTGAAGGCGAGCGCTCCTGGGGACTTGTGCGACAGGGAGCTCCGCCCGGGAGAGTGCACTGGAGCTTCTGTGAGACTTTCGTGGCAGATTTTGGTTCTCCTCATCCTTCTCCTCCTCCTCTTCGCCCCTCTTCCTCCCCCACTCTTCGGAACCGCTGCGTGGGATAGCCTGTTCCTGTTCCTGCTCTTCGTCCCCCTTCTGGCTCGCCTCCTCCTCCTCCTGCTCTGTTCCGCTTCCGGCACTTTCCTCCTCCTTCTCTTGCCCTCTGCCTTTTCCTGTATCTCTTTCTCCTCTTCTTCTTCCCTCCGCTTCTTGTCCTTCGCTTTCTGTCCCCCTGCGGTCTCGCGCACTTTGCCGCAGGACGGCGACGGCGACGCTGGCATGGGGCTCCAGGCCATGCCCAGCGAGCTCATCCTCATTCTCTTCGTCGCCGTCGTCGTCGACGTTCTCCTCTTCTCCCGTCCTCCTCCTCCTTTTCCTTCTCCCCCTCCTCCTCCTCCTCCTCCTCCTCCTCCTCCTCCTCCTCCTCCATGTCCTTCTCCTTTTCCTTATCCTGTTGCCGAGCACTTTCCAGTACTCGCAAAGTGTCTACTCGCAAACCTCCAAACAACATATGTGTGCACCGACGCAATGGACCGTACATACCCAGCGGCGGATCAAAGCCGTTTGCGAGTAGTTACTTTGCGAGTATTGGAACCTACTTGTCTTTCCTTCTCCTCCACTTGTAATTTTTCTCCTCCTCCTCTTCCTTACCCTTTCCCTCCTCCTCCTCTTCCTCCTCCTCCTCCTTTTCCTCCTCCTCCTCCTTCTCCCTCCTCCTCCTCCTCCTCCTCCTCCTCCTCCTCCTCCTCCTCCTCCCCCCCTTCTCCTCCTCCTATTATTCCTTCCTTCCCTTCTCTTCATCACCTCCGCTCCTGGAACTAAGTGCCACGTCTACGCCGATCTTTCCTACTCCGTCTCGCATCAATCCAACTTCCAGTTCAAGTTCGGGAACCCCGCAGCGTGATGCGGGCAATACTTGTATCCATATCCAGAGCGTCTTGGACTTTTTGGGAAGGGGTGCCGCAAGGCTGAGGCGCACTGGATATGGATGAATATCTGCCCTTTGGGGTCCAGATGTTTATCCATATCCAATGCGCCTCCGGTTTCTGGGGAAGAGAGCCCACAACTCCAAGACGCACTGGATGTGGATGTAATTGCTGCCCGCACGTCACCGCCCACCAAACCACCCCAACCCAACCCGAAGGCCACGATTCGCCCTCTATTTCCAGTGGGGGGGGGGGTCGGGGAACATCGAAAAACACATGGAACTCGTACCCCCCCCAACCCGAAATTCGGTTCAAACTCGGGTCTTCGGGGTTGGGTTGGGGGTGGTCTGGCAGGTAGTCAGCACGTGACCTTCTTCCGTGCCCCGGCCCGCCCGCGCTGCCCTCGTATGGCCGGCTCGTCGGACCGAGGGTGCGCGCGCCGCTCCGCTCCGCTTCTCCTCCTTCTCCTCCTCCTCCTCCTCCTTCTCCTCCTCCTTTCAGTGAACCCTTTCAGTGAGGGCTCTGTGCCGCGCCGACGGGCGGCGCGGCGTAGCCCGTCAGTCCGACGGCCTCAGGTGGGCGCCGAACTCGTCCTTCTCGACCTGCTTTGCGACGGACGCTCCTCCTTAGCTCGCGAGCTGAGGGGCGCCCGACCTTCTCTTGCCGCGAGGCAGCTCGGCTGAGCTGGCGGCCCCCGTATGTTACACGGGGGGCGGGCCGTGCCCCCTTCGGCCCGAGGGCTGGGGACGGCCTCGCCGCGGCGCACGGTGCGCCGCCTCCTTCTCTTGGCGAGTCCCCCTTTCTGAAGGCGTTCGTGCTGGACTCCGCTTCAGAGGACCCTGCTCCTGTCCTCCTTTTGGGCGACCTCCATGCAATCACATCCTTCAGAGCTGTTGAGGACCCTGCTCCTGTCCTCCTTTCAGTCGTCATTGTGGTGGGTTCAGCACGCCGCGCTGCTGAGGACCCTGCTCCTGTCCTCCTTTCAGCGGGCAGGTCATGTCGGGGTGATGGTCGTTGTTGGTGGGGTGGATGTGCGAGGGTGGTTTGTCTTTGCGCTGCCACGCAGCTGAGGACCCTGCTCCTGTCCTCCTTTCTGCGGACATTCATGCCAGAGGTCGATTCTGAGGACCCTGATCCTGTCCTCCTTTTTCGACGTCTTCCAGGCATGCTCGCCTAGCCTCGCTGTTGAGGACCCTGCTCCCGTCCTCCTTTCAGCAGGCTCCGTCATGGCAGCGTCGCGCCGCGCTGCTGAGGACCCTGCTCCTGTCCTCCTCTCCGCGGGCAGGTCGTGTCGAGGTGGTGGTCGTTGTTGGCGGGGTGATTGTGTGGGGGGGGTGGGTGGTCGGTCGGGGGTGGGCCCCAGGCGTTGTGGTTGGTTGTCCTGCGTGCCTGTAGGCAGGTCGTTGGGAGGTCGGATTGTTGCTGGGGTTGTGTTGTGGGTTATGGGCGCACTTGTGAGGTCAATCATGCTGGTCAACATGGTACTGCTTGACACTGGTGCCAAACCTGTGGTACTCGACTCAGTCGTGCTGGTCGACGTTGTTGGCGGGGTGGTGGTGGTGGAGTGGATGGTCGGTTGGGGGCGAACCCCAGACCTTGTGGTTGCTTGTCGTGCGTGCTTGTAGGTGGGTCGTTGGGAGGTCGGATTGCTGCTGGGGTTGTGGTATGGGTTGTGGGCGCACTTGTGAGGCCTCCATGCGCCGACTTCAAGTGGGGTTCGTGGCGGCCCCACCTCGTCCCGCCATGGCTGGGGGTCACGGGTGCCCTCGGTGGGGGCGAACCCCAGGCCTGGTGCTTGCCGCTGTGGTCGGTGAGGGATGTCTCGGCTGCCCTCAGCTTCGCCCCTTGGGCGATCGGGCAAGCACCTCCTTCGCCATGGGGATGGTGGGGTTGGCGAGCTAGGGCGGACCGCGGGGGCGCGGGTAGTGGCCGTCCTACCCCCCCCCCCTGCCCCTCACCATCCCCCCTGGTAGGCGCGGGCAGTACTCGCCCTGCCCCCCCACCCTTCGAACCCGTCTCGAAGTTTGATCCTTGCCTCACCAGGGCAGCGTTGACTTGTGGATTAGTGTGGTATGCCGTCGTTTGGGTCGTGGGTGGTGGTTGGTCGGTGGTGTTTGGCGAGAGTGGAGGTCGTGTGTCGTGTGGCTTGCTGGTAGCCGCTGAACTCGCGCTCGTACGGCCGCTGCCTTCGTCAATACTACAAAACGTGGCGACTTGTGCCTGGGGTGTTCCCTCGCATTCGGGGCTTCCCCAGGACTTGCGTCCTAAAGCCTCATGCAAAACTTGGCGACGCCGCCTGAGGTGTTCCCACGCACTCGGGGCTTCTTCAGGACTTGCGTCCTGACGCCTGTGTGCTTGTAGTCGAATGCGCTCGTCGTGGCGGTCGTCCTCGGCAGGAGGCGGCACTTCGTCTTCTCGTTCGATGTAGTACGCATCGTTGGTGTTCAGGTTCTGGCTGGTAGGCGCAACGGTTGCGGTTCTGAGACCCCATCTAGCCACTATGTTGCCATCGATCAGGTCGGCGATGGCAAAGTCGATCTCCTCTGCGTTTGCCGTGGTCATTCCGTTGCGGAGGTCGTCGCGGGTGCCGTTGTCGAGGATCTGTGTGGCGCCGAGGTCGTAGTGGTTTGTCGAGGTCTCGTAGGCCGTCGTCTGGTTGGCGACGTGCTGGTATTCAGGAGTCTGCCTGCAGGTCGACTCTGCCGGGATGGCTGCGACGTAGGGGACGTTGGTTGTGGTCGCCGCGAAGAGCATCCGCAGGATCTCTCTTGTGACGTTGTTGGCGGCGAATATCTCGTCGGCGATGGTCTCGGAAACTTGAGGCATTCCCCAGGGTGCCTCGGTGGTGCGCTGCCTGCTTGCTCTACTGCCCAGAACGTCGCTTACGTCGTGTAGGTACCATGTCCGTCGTGGGAACTCTACGGAGATGGCCGCTGTCTCGCCGTGTAGGATCCTTCGTTGTACTCGCCGAAGTTCTGGCATTTGTTCTGAAGTCCGGCCGTCGCCGTGGATTGCGATCTGAGTGTAGTCCAGGCCGCTGACGCTCGTGACCCCGCTGTTGGCCATGATCTGCTGGAGGTCGGCAGCCTGCCGAGGGCGGTCGGTGATGAAGACGACCTCTTGTCGCTCGGCTGGTCCTGCAGGCGAGCTCGCGGGCGGGCTGCTTGGCGATGACTCGAGTCTGGCGAATACTTTCGGTACGACGGGCGACGTCTCGAGGAGCGGCAGCGGCGTAACGTCGCACGGGTGGGCTGGCTTGTCGCTAAAGGTTGGATGTCGTCCTTGCTTCTTGTTGGCATTTGTGGCCTCGGCGATGGCGGTGAAGTTCTTTGCTATCTGCTGCTCCGTCAGGGGCTCCATCGTCTGGAGGTGCCAGGCGTGCCAGGATTTGCGGCAACGGTGAGCCACCGATAGGTGCTTGATGAGCCTCGGGAGAGAGTGGTGCTCGGTCTGGCAGCATCGGCATGCGGTGCCTGTGGCCCAGAAGCGCGGGTCCTCGTGGTCTGGATGATCCCTGCCCATATGGATTGCCATGCCTTGCCTGGTGGCGACTCGGCCGCAGGCGTAGCAGACGTACTTCTGGTTGTTGGTGTCGTCGCGGAGGTCGAACCCTTCGGTTGGGTCTGCTACGGGGATCATCTGGATGTCCTTTTGGAGCTTGGCGCCCTGGGCTTGGTCGCGAATGTGGTGAATGTAGGCCTTCGCCGCTGCCTTGACTGCGTTGGTGAATTACTTCGGCTTCTGTCGGGCCCAGTTGATAATGTCACGGTCGTGTTGGGTTTGACTGGGCCACCTCTCTCGTGGTAGGTGCGTTCGTAGGAAGTCGAAGTCTTTCTTGAGTTGGCGGCTCCAGGTGCCCTTTCGTTGGCGCTGGCCGTCGAGGAGCTGCAGTAGAACTGCTGGAGCGTGATTCAGGAGCCTTGGTAAGTATCGTAGTCGTGCTGTTGACTGGTGAGTGATGAAGTCGGGTACTCCTGTCTTGGCGATTGCCTCGGCTTCGGAGATGTGCTGGTCGGGTGAGTTGGTCTTGGGTGGCGAGGCTGCCACGCGGTATGGGCCCATGTGCTTGGCGGATATGTGCTTCAGGTCTTTCATGGTCAGGTCGCTCCAGACGTGGTGGTTGCATGTCAGCGAGGAGGTCGAGAAAAAGTTGACGTACTTCACCTTGGCTTCCTTCGAGAGCTTCTTGCGGCGGAGGATCTGCTTCTCGAGAGGCCGGGCTGCACCGAGCGCGCGGTTGACCCTTGGGCAGATTTCTGGCCCCGTGACCCCGCCCGCCGCGATGATGGTACCAAGGGCTTTCTGCTGCATTACTAGCTGCACCTTGATAGAGAGTCCGTCCAGTTCGAGGTATGTGATGCCCTCCTTGGCGATCCGCTGTTTCTCCTTCGTGGCCCCCGCGCCGTAGTGCATGGGGATGGCCTTGGTCTTGTCGGGGTGCGGCTTCAGGCCATGCTGGAACGCTGCTGTGCAGAGCCTGGCAGCGGCCAGAGTAGTCGTGTTGATCAGGTCGCTGGCGTTTGCGGTCGAGTTGTAGTCTGTGAGGTCATCGACGAAAGACATGTTCCTGAGCACGCTTCCTTCGTGAGGGGTCGGCGAAACAATTGGGTCGCTGCAGGCCTCGATCTCGTGTCCACCTATCTGCTGGCCGTGGGCCTCTTCCTCTCGGGCTGCCTGGTCGATTGCTCTCATCATGATGGCGAAGTGGATGTTGAAGGCTACGTCCGAGTAAGGCACTCCAGGTCGGGTGCTGGTCCGAGGCAACTGGTCGTGCCTTGCGCTCTTGGCTGTCATCCAGTTGATTGTGTGGTGATCTGCGAGCATGTGGCAGAGGTGTTCGTCGTCGATGTTCTGGTTGTTGTAGGCTTGCTGATGGAGTCGTTCCTTTAGCGCTGGTCTGATGAAGTCGGGGATGTCGATTCTTTCGATGAGGTCATTGAGCTCGTCGGCTGAGGTCGGCAATTGCATGCGCAACTCCCTGATGACAGAGTGGAAGGCCTCCCCTGAGGTCCAGGAAGGTGGTGCTGCATGATCTTGACCTCCTTTGGCAATCGCTGATGAAGGCAGGGCTGGTGTGGGTAATGAAGTCAGTGGCCATCTAGGGTCGGGCGCCGCACTGGGTTGCTTCTAAGAGCTCGGGTAGTAGGCCCTTCACGCGGGAGCGGAGGAAGCAGCTGTGCATCTTGCCGATGGTGTTGTTGAGCAGGATGCCGCGGTTGGATTTCTGGAGCTCCATGGCCCCCTGTCCGTTGTGGAAGTACGTGGGGTACCCGCCCTTGGCAGCGATCGGCTCGGTGCTCTCGAAATGGGTCTTGATTAGGACGGGGTGGAGCAGACGAGCCATCCCTTCAGGGCTGGCTCTGGACATGTCGTCGGTGAGCTGATCGGGGCCGCCTCGGCGTCCTCGCTTGGCGGCGGCGAGCTGGCTGGTCAGCTGGTGCTTGGGCATTGCGTTCTGGATCTTAGGTTCTGGCCCTTCGTGGCGGGCCCTCTTGTTGTAGTCAGCTGCTACCCCGTCTGCGTCCGTGGCTGTGGCCTGCTCAACTTTGCCGTAGAAGGCCAGGGCGTGGTCGGCGATCTCGCTCTTCGTCGTGAAGGGCTTCCCGTCGTCGTTGGTACGGATGATGGGCGTCGGCGGCTTCTTGGGCTTCCGTCCTCCGAAGGTCAGTAGTCGCTTTGCATACAGGGCCTCCACTCGGGGGGCGCGGTCGTCGATCGCTGTGCCCATCTCGTCGGCGGTCCTCTCGAGGAAGTCGTCGCGATCTCTCGTGATCCACTTCTGGAGGATCGGCTTAGACGTCCTGAGGAATTGAACGAGGGCGTCGAATTAGTGCTGGGCGCTATCCACGGTGTTGACTTCACCGGATTCCACGACACTGGTCGCTAGGCTGGGAGTGCTGAGTATGAGAGAGGCCACCATAAGTTTATCATAGTCGCTGAGGTCGGCCAACGCGCTCACGTCGGCGGGGTCGGGCAGGAGAGCTTCCTTCGCTATGAGCTTGGCCGTGTAGTGTAGCCTCTTGTCGCCGAAGTGGCTGGCAATCCCGTTTTTCCTGGCGATCCGCGTCGTCTTGAGTAGCGAGCGACGGACTCGCAGAAGTGCGAAGGATCGCTTGGTGATGTAGGGCTTGTGTGGAGTGCGGCCGTGGGGTCGGAAGCACTCGTGCGCAGCCTCCGTGATCTTCTCGGTGACTATGGCGAGGTGCTCGTTGAGATGGGTGTCCCAGGACGGGTGTTGGACTCCGTCGAGTTTTTTGGGCTAAACTTCTTGCGGCATCCTTCGTCGGCTAGCTTGCTCTCGTCTAGCTTCGGGGCTCCTCTGGCGACGGGCGAGGCGATCTGATAGGCAAGCTGCAGCTTGACAGGGTAGCGGTCGTCTTTGGTCTCTGGGTCCTGGCCGCTGTCGATGCCGTGGAGCACAGTGCACTCTTCGATTGAGTCGTAGCCCTTGGGGGTGACGAAGTAGTCTATGCGGTGAGGGTCCTTGCCCGAGTGCCAGGTATAGTGCTCTGGTCCATGGCTGACGAAGGTGTTGGCGGCCGCCAAGTGGTTGGTCAAGAGAAGCTCGTGAAGACGGTGTCCGTTGGGGTCCTCGTTTTGCTTGAAGCCCTTGTCACCGATGGCCGTGCTGGTGATGTTACCTGTCCTGGCGCTTGCATCGAAGAAGATGATGCTCACTTGGTGCTTCTCGGTGGCCTCCGTGAGCTTCTTCCAGTTGAGGTCCTTCTCGGTCGCGAGGGCCTTCGAGTGCGGAGCGTGGGCGACGGCAAGCACTTGGTTGAAGCCAGGGGCTGCAACCCGAACTATAAGGAGCCTGGGGTCCTTTACGATGACTGTGAACTGGTCGGGTTTGAAGTAGAGCTCCCTTTTGCCGCTCTTGCCGTGGGGTTTGCTGAGCAGAGCGTGTAGCTCGCAGCCGTAGTTGAACCCTTTGGCCGCTGGAGATGATGTGGTAGCAGTTGGCGTTGGCGCATCTGGCGTCGTCGTCGTGTGCTGCGTCGCGCCACTCCCCAAGGCGTCCTTGCCTCCTGGATACCGATGATGTGGAGGTCCTCGTCGTACAGGCAGGCCTTCGTGGACTTAAGCTTATTGGTATTCTCTTTACTTCTCTTCGATCCTTCCTTTGGCTCTCTGCCTGACTGGATGTTGAAGATCGCGATGTTGATTTCGACTTGGATCTTCTTGTCGCTGGACTCGGTGGGGTTGTGCAAGTGTCGGGGCTCGGCGGTCGTCTCGACCCTGTTGGCTATGAGGCTGCCGTTGACGAATGCGGGGTACGCCTCCCGAGTATTGGGGTCTGTGTCGACCAGGAACTCCCAGTCCCGGTGGGATGCGCCGTCCATGACGCTTGCCCACTCTGGCTGAGGAGCTGTAACCTCTCGAAGGCGTCCGTGGTTGGCGGCGGCGTCGGCAACCTCGTTCCACGGGTTGTAGTCGTGGGCATGGACGTGCTGCAGGTCGATCTTATGGCTAACCATGTCGTAAAGGATACATAGGGTCCTGACGAGCTTGGGGTCGCGGTCGGTGAAGGCGAGCCTCTTCGCGAGCTGCAGGGCACCGAGCGAGTCCGTGTATATCGTGGTGATGTGGTGGGGGTTGTAGCGTCTCACCCAGGCGAAGGCCCAGATTAGGGCGGTGATCTCGATGGTCGTGGAGGTCGTCTCGTGCTCGATGTCGTCCTTGAGGGCGATGTCGGTGCCGCTCTTGTGCTTTCCAACGATGGCTCCCTGGAAGCTGAAGCCGAGGTTGTCGTCACCAACGATCACCACGAACCAGGCGTCGTCGCTCGGCTTCTTCGGGTTTTTGGATCCGTCCGTGAAGAGATGGATCTTTGCTCCTTCCTGGAGTGGTCGTTGTGGGTAGTGACGGAGCATGTAGTCGGCGGTCTCGTTGAGGCTCTCGTCGCATAGTTCAAAGGTGATGTGGGGAGGTAGGGTTTGCTGTATCGTTTGTCGGATGGTTGGTCGCTCGTCGAAGTGTACTCTGCGCTGCTCCAGCGGTGGGGGTGGCGTGGCAGGTGTTGTTGTTGGCTGGTTGGGTGGTGCTGGAGGCTTGACATTGGTAGCTCTAAATGGTTGGATGGCCTTCCCTCTCGTTCGTAGCGGACGCTGGCCAGCGGTGCGAGGCGGTACTTGGTCATCGGACAGGTGCGTCGATGTTGTGGGTAGAGGGATGGCAGAGGCTCGAGAGCGGCAGGGTTGCATGGCGCTTCCCCTGTTGGTATGCTTGGCGTCAAGGTATGTAGCTTCGATGTCGTGGATCTCTCGTGGATCTATGCAATTTGCAGCCGCAGGAGCGGGCGGTGCTGCGACGGCACCTCTGGGCGTCTGCGCCGCTTGGCGGCGCATCCAGGGCATCTGCAGTGGCGCCGCTGTTGGTCCCGTGGCGTTGGCTGTCTTGGCCTCTGGTGGGCCGTTGGAGGTCCTGGGGGACTCTCTCGGGGGAACATATGGCGATGCTGGAAGGCCGGCCTCGGGGAGTCTCCGAGGTCCAGCCGAATGGGGGCCTGTGGAGTAAGTCTTGGTGCTGCTCCTCAGGTTGCTGCAGTCCTTGCTGCTGCGGCTGCTGCAGTCCTTGCTGCTGCTGTCGTCGGTGGGCCTCCTGGTGGGGCTCTTCGGAAGGCCCTTCTGGAGATAAATGATTCGGCGCCTTTGGGCCAAAATGGCTGGTCGCCTGGTTCGCCCACCGCTGGGCGCGTCTCTGGAGAGCGGGTCGGTCGGGTCGATGGGGGCTTGCCCCGTCTGGCCTCGCTGGCCGCCCAGGTGGGGTTGTTGGTGCACTGCGGTTGTCGGCCGAGGGGATGGTCTTCGGTCCGACGGTTGGTGCGATCGTGGTTGATGGTGCCTGCGCGCTGCCAGGGTCGCGACGCTGATCCCAAGGCGCCGCGGCTGAGTAGATTACCCACTCGCTGGTAGTGTTGAAGCTATTTTTTTATTGGTTTTGATTTTTTGTGTCGCTGGCGCTGGTTGTGGTGTGCTAGGTTGCGCTGCCGTTGGCGTCACGCGGTGTGCTAACCCACGAGCTAACACCGCTGAGGCGGTCGGCGGCCTCCCGAGTGGGGCATGTGGCTGTAAAGGCATCTGGGCCTGTCGCTGAGTGGCTGGCACCGCACGGGTCGCACAGCCCGTCTGCTGGGGCTCAGTGGTTGCTCCGTCGAGCTGGTTGTTACGTATAGCCACTCTGAGCGGGCTAGGTGCCCGGTCTTCTGGTGACGTGGTGGTGGGACTCCCCCGCTGGGCCAGTCGCCCCCCGGCGGGGGGAGTCCTGCTCAGTTTTTTGTCGTGTCTGAGCTTGAACCCGAGCTGCCCTCCTGGCTCTCGGGGTTGAAGCGCCTGCGGTCCATTGGGTTGTCGAAACCATCGCCGTCGTCCAGGATGCGGACCTTGCGCGCAGGCCTGCTGTGGGTGCTTGCCCTGCGGAGTGCCGATGGTGGTGCAGATCTGGCTCGGTCGGGAGTGGCAATGTGGAATCGTGCAGGAGGTGGCTTCGGGGAAAAGGGTTGGGTGGGTGCGAAGGGGGAGCCGACTTCGAGCGTAATAGGGGGGCGTGGGGGGGAGTCTAGTCCTCAGTAGGGTGGTCTGTGCGTGAGTCGGTCGGAAGGGTCGTGGGGAGATGGGATCGTCGGGGAGCGGCACAGACTGTGCCCTCTATAGGGGGGCGGCCATGGGTGTCGGGGGGGGGCAGGAAGGGGCCTGCTCCCCAGGGAGCAATTGGTGTCGGTTGCTCGTCGGGGGGGTCGGCGATGCTTTGACTGTCGGAGTGTGTGTCGGGTCGCCGAGGTCGCGGTCGTTGGGGTCGTCGAAGCTCTGGTCTTCTGCGTGTCGTGTGGGAAGGGGTGTGGATGTCTCGGCCAGGGATCCTTCGTGCGTCTTCGGGGTCTTCGGGGGCGTTCCGTCTCCCGCAACTGGCGTCGGAGCGACTTCCGTGGGGGATACGAGGTCGATGAAGGGGCCGGCTGGTTGCGGTGGTGGATTCGCTGGTGGTGGGAGTGGTGGTGAGCTGTGTGATGATGCTTGCGGCTGCGGGTTGTTGTGCAGGTTGGTGACCTGGTGGAGCTTCTGCGTCGCTGGGTACGTGCCGTTGTGGCCGTGATCCACGGAGTGGTCTTCGATGTTCCCGCTCCCACAGTGCCTGCACCTGATGGTCTCCGCCTTGCCGCTGGTGTAGTTGCCGCAAGACCTGCAGAGGCTGCAGTAGAAGGGCGGCGTTAAACCATTCGAAGATCCTGATGATGAGGGAGCGCCACGAAGTTCTGCAATCTTCGGGGTTGCCATCTGGTCGAGTTCGGCGTAGTACGGTTCACGGGTCACGTCGTAGTCAGACTCGTGCGACGGGGCAATGGCGTGGAGGGCGGAGCGTATGTTGTCCCGCTGGTGGGCCTCCTCGTCGTCGGCTTGGGCTTGCATCTTTTGCTTCTCGTTTTCCGTGATGGGTGCGCTGGCGACGCTGGCGAGCATGTCTGTGGCGATCTTGGGCGCGATGCTGTCAAGCTGCTCCCGCAGGGTCTTCTCAAGAAGCGCTTGGTGTACTCGATGCTCTTCCTGTTGTCGGGCCAGCTGTTCACGGTGATGCTCTTCCTGTGATTGTCTTTGTGCGAGTGCGGCTTGTAGCTCGATGTTGGCGATCTGTTGCTGCTGGTGTATCTCTGCCTCGTGCTGGCCGTATCTCTCCAGGAACTGCTCGCGTTGGTACTGGTCGTAATCGGTCTTGTGCTGCATCTGCTGCTGGAGAGCCTGGGCCTCGTTGAAGAAGAGCTGGTGCTGCAGGGTAGCCCGTTGGTGCTCTACTTCCTTGGCTTCGAGCTGGTCGCACTTGTTCTGGATGTGGCGCTGCGCCTCGAGCTGGGGCTCCGCCTGCTGGTAGACCAACTCTCGCTCCCTCTGGACCGCGGAGTGCTCCTCCAAGAGTTTCTTGGCGGCGATGACCGTCTGCTGCTGAAATACGTGCTCTTGGTGGATCTCCTCTCGCTTTAGGTCTGCTTGGGCTTCAGCGATCTGCTCAGCGATGTCGTTTTTTCTTTGCATCTCCTGAGCCGCCATGACTTGTACAGCCTGCTCCTCGAGGCGGAGGTCCTGGTTCATCTGCTCTATCCTCTGGCCCTCGAGCTGCAGTCGTTCGCACTCACGATGAAGTTGTTCGCTCTGTGCTTGCTGGCGGGCTGCTTCCTCGGAGGTTGATGCTATGCGGGTCTGGGAAGCCGTTTCCGCTCGGATGGCATCGAGCATGAAGTGGGCCTCCTGGCGCTTCTGCTCGTGGGTGAGCTTCTGACGCTCGAGGTCGTATCTGATCGCGCGCTCGTGGTTCTCCATCCTCTGCGCTTCCTGCTGCATCTTCTCGGCGTAGATCTGATGGGCGATCGCCTCACGCTGTTGGAACGCGCGCTCTTGCTGTGCTTCTTGGCGGCGGAGTACCTCGTTGTTCCTTGCTATAGCTTGTTCAGTGGCGTTCATGGCCGTCTTGGAAAGCGCCTGCTCATGGCACGCGAGCCTGTCGCGGCTTTGCGTCTTCATCTCGGCAAGGCACTCGCGCATGGCGTCAACTTCCTCCTCGTATTCTTCTGCCTTTTGGCGGAGCTCGGCGTTGACGATGATGGCCTGACTCCTTCCTTCACGGCGCGCCTCCTCATTTTTCCTCCTGAGCTGCTCTGCGATGGTATTTGATGGTGAGGCAGGCCTGCTCGAGCGCGAAGAAGGAGGCTCTCGACTGGCGCGACGGCGAAATGGGGTGTTGGCCCTTTTGTTTTTGTACTGCTTCTTGTCGTCCTCAGGGTCTGCTTCGCAGTCTGTGTCGGCTTCGGCGGCAATCTCGAGCTTGACATCCGTGATGAGGCGCTTCAAGTCGGCAGTGCGCTGGGCGTTGGCGTCGGCCTTGGTCTGCGGAGCCTCCTTCTTCTCGTGGATGTCTTTCTGCTCTTTTGCCAGCGCCTCGATCTGAGACCGATATTGTTGTAGCCGTGCGTGTGGATCCGTGGACATCGCGAGCATGCACTTGATCACCGGAGCCTCAGTTATCAGCTTGCTGGCATCGACCTTGGCGGATTGCGCGCCGCTGATCTGATCGGCAACTCGGCCGAGCCTCTGCTGGAGGTTCCTCGTCCACAGTTTCCTCATGTCAGGGTCCTCTGGCGGAAGGCCGAAGGACTCGTGGTCGCGAGAAATGGAGAATGGAAGCTCGAGCACGGCGTCGGCGATGGCCTGCTGCCTGATGCTGAGGATATAGTCCTGGATGTGGACTGCGGCCTTCGTCCTCGAAACGGGTCGGCTCCAGGACCTCTTGCTGGGGTACTTGGAGCTCCTCCATGGCCATGGCTGCTCGCCCACTGCGGGCCCAGGGTGTGTGGTCCCTGCTCCTGACCACCTTTCCCCTGAGCCCCGCGCAGGCGCCTGGGTTGTGGACCCTTCTCCTGTCCACCTTTCCCAGCGCCGCGCTGAGACGCCTCGAGGTGTGTGGTCCCTGCTCCTGACCACGTTTCCCTCGAGGCGCCTCGCTGCTGCTGCTGCTTCCAGCTCTTCGCCATGTTGTCGACGGGCTGGGCTGAGTGATGATCTGCAAGTAGTCGGGAGGCCTCAACTACCTTCAGGAGTGTCCTGGCGTGGCCCCGCGCTATGCGGGCCCTCCTGTGCCAACTTTCTTCTTTCTGCCCGGGCGTTTTTCTTTAGCCTAGGCGTCGCGGCCGCGGCGCTTCTCTTCAACTTTGATTCTTTTATGGCGCCGCGGCGCGCTGGCCCGGGCTGACGGGGCTGGCCGAACGAGGGGACGACACGACCCCACGCGGCGGCGGGCCCCTCCTCAGCCCGTGGCTTTCCTCCTCCTCCTCCTCCTCCTCCTCCTCCCTCCTTCATCTCCTTGTCCCCTCGTCGCCTCTTCGTCGTCGTCCCCCTCCTGGCCACGAACGGGGTCCTGGAGGAAATGGGTCACTATTTCCAGGTTGCAACAGATCCCCACCCCTGTGTTTGGCATCACCTCACCTCGATGCCGATCTTGAGGCTTCCCTCGCTTTCGCGGGGCACGTCCCTAAGATGGTCCTCGCTTTTTGCTCGCCCATCTCAGGGATCGGGAACAGTTCGAGACTGGTCACGTGAAGCTTCTTCGCCGTGTTGGAGCACCCACTGGGCCCCAGGATCTGCAGCAACCGATTCAGGGGGAGAAGCCGGCCACGAGGAAACCCTGGGGTCCAGGCCCCGTGTGCACCAGGACCCAATTTCTGCGGAGAGACCTCGGGAGGCGCCGCGGGCTGGCCATGTGCGAATGGCACGGCCCGAGTCCATCTCGCACGCAGTGGCTCGGCAGCCTTAGTCGGTCTCCGCGGGGATTCGCGTGCTCTTCGCCTCAACTTTCCTTCCCCTCCTCCTCCTCCCTTCTCCATCCTTCTCCTGATGGATCCTTTTCCTTCTGAGCAGCTCCTCCTTGCCGCACCCCCGGACGCGTCGATAGGGCGTTCCCGGCGTTTCGTTTGGAGATTTCCTCACCATTTATGATCCTGGAGCTTGAAGGTTGCAACGTTTTCACGGACGCAGGGCGGGTGGTTATCAACATATGGCTCTCGCCATAGCGACGCGCACATCCGTTTCATAAAGCTTGCAGTTTGTGTAAGGATGGAGGGCGGCTCCTTTTCAGAATGTGGCTCTCACCTTAGCGCCGCGCATGTTCATGTTCAAAGTTTGCCGCAGTTTCAAGGATGGAGGGCGGCTCGTTTTCAGAATGTGGCTTTCGCCTAAGCAGCGCCGCACACATTGGTTTCAAACTTTTGCGACAGTTTCAATGGTTCGTATGGTTGAAGTCCCAGGAATGGGTTTATGGCACGATTTAATATTGTCAGAAAGCAACAGCCAAGTTGATTCGCGGTGCTGAAGTCCCAGGAATGGTGCTCTGGCACGATCCAGGACTGTCAGGACGCAGCAGTCACGTCACGTTGAGGCATCAAGGTCGCAGGTGCGTTTTTTGGCTCAATCGGGGACTCTCAGACGGTTATCCTAGAAGTGGTCATTTCTCATTTTGAAAATACACGTTTGCAGGCACCCGTGAAGATGGAACCTGGAGGGCGGGTGCATTGCAACATCGCTCATGCACCTTGGGTTTACGCTGGTCCTCTTCCTCCTCCGTCAGCTGCGCGTTACGGCAGGGGGCAACCATGCTGGCTTTTCTCTCTCTCTCTCTCTTGCACTTGCTCCGTGACACCTTGCCCAGATAGGGGGCCACATGCGAACCCTACCCCATACCCCGCACGATTTCCGAGGGGGGTATGGGGCAGGGTTCGCATGTGGCCCCCTACCAGAGCCGTGGCGTCCCGCTGCGACCGCGGCAACGGTGCCACGAGCCGCGCTGGCCAGCAGGGGGCCTAGGCTCTGTGCAGGCGGTCGAGAGGCGGGGCCCGTGCGGTCCGTTGGAGTCCCACGGGGCCTGCGTGCCCGCTCCGCCCTGGGGCTCCTCCTCCTCCTCCTCCTCCTCCTCCTCCTCCTCGTTCTCCCCCTCCTCCTCCTCCCTCCTCCCTCCTCCCTCCTCCCTCCTCCTCCTCTCTCCTCCTCCTCCTCCTCCTCCTCCCTCCTCCTCCTCCTCCTCCTCCTCCCCCTCCTCCCTCCTCCTCCTCCTCCTCCTCCTCCTCCTCCTCCTCCTCCTCCTCCTCCTCCTCCTCCTCCTCCTCCTCCTCCTCCTTGGCGGGGGTGGTGGTCGGGAAGTGCCTCTCAAGCAGCAGCGAGGCGTCCCGGCGTGACTCTATAGGCCTGCCGAGCAATGTTCTGAGAACCTTTTTGTGATCTCCAAGAGATGTTTTTTGGTAGCATATTTGGCCGGGACTGGCTCGTCTTGACACGCTGGCTTCTTCTTCTAAGACCACTGGCTTTGCTCTCAGAACAAATGTAACAGTTTTTGGGTTCTAAGAACATCTCGTGGCAGGCCTATAGGAATGCCGGGACGGTCGGTCCCGGCGACGGGGTGACCCGCCTGCCCGTGTCGTGTGCTCGGCACCTGTGTGCGCGCAGCTCCCTCATGGGAGGCTGGGGGTTGTCGGCTGTCTCGGGAGGGCACCGCTTCACGTTCTGGATTTCATGACTCTTCCTCCTTCTCCTGCTCCTCCTCCTCTCTCTCGCTTTCTTCTTCCAACGTTCCCCGTCTTCCTCCCTAACCTTCTCTCATCTTTCTGTCTACGTCGTCCCATCTCTGCATCCTTCCATGCCCCCATCCCCCCCATACCATCCTGTCCTGTTCCTCCTGCTGCTGACGCCCTGTTTGTCCGTCGACGACCCTCAGGCTGATTGGTCTTCCTCCCCCACTACTTCCCCACCTCCTCCACCACCTGCACCTTTTCCATCTCCCTCCCTCTCTTCCTCCTCTGCCACCTCTTCGTTCTCCTCCTCCTCCTCCTCCTCCTCGCTAGTCCTCTTCCTCGCCTCCATCCTCTTCTTCCTCCACCTCCTGCTCCGCCAGGCGGTGTCTCAGGCCCAGGTCGTATCTGTATGAACCCTTGCCATCAGCCAGGCCGCCCCAGGACTCCGCCTCAGGGAACGGGTGGATGATTCTTTCAGCTTGCCAGGCTCAGGATTCTCGATCAGCGTTTCCTTCCCAATCATCCTGCGAACCCTGTTGCAAGGCCTGCGCAGGAGGAAGTGTGCTCTGGCGTGGCCCAAGTGCTAGTTGATGGCCTCAGCTGCCACCAGGCACAGGCTGGACGGCTGGGCCAGGGATGCGACGAGCAGGCGTCGCAATTTGGGCAGACTTTTGCGTCTAGCGGCCCAAGTCACGACGCTACATTGAAACCTCCAGGTCTGCCAAGATTGGGAAAACTAGGTCATCCAAGGGCTGTCGAGCTGCTCTTAACATTTTGGGGCTTGTTCGTGCCTCTTGCAATGCCTCGAGGATGTATCTGTCGAGTGCTTTCCCGAGTGCAGCCTGGGCCCCTGAGGTCCAGGGGCTCGCCCCAACTATGATCAATCAGTTGCGAAGACTTGCCTGTTAAACTAGCAAGTGCCCGCAGAGAGGCACGCGTGAAACAACAGCAATTCGGATCAGTCTAGGCGCCAGTCGCGACCCAGCCATTATACCAAGAGGCCTGCTCGCCTCCAGGGCGCCCTTGGGTTTCGATGGTGTTGCGATGGAAAGCGTGGCGTTCAATAATCAAGGACGACCTGGGGTCTCAGGGCTGGGTTTCTCGTGGAAGGTTTCTTGTCTATGGGCCTCCACTGTAGGGCTGCTGAGCGCTTGGACGGTGCTGGCGCCGAGGAGGGTGTTTGGTGACAGCATGCTGTTTTCCTAGCTTAGAAGCTCCGGTCGGATGACGCATGTTCTGAGGCCAGCACGGTTTGGCTTGTTTCTTGCGGAGGTTACTGGGTCGAGCAAAGGAGGTTCGATGCTGGCTACCGCCTTGGCCCTGATTGTCAAATGGCGTGCCGCTGCAGCGTTTAGTAGTCACAGATTCTGGCGATGCCAGTGTCACTCTTATGATGTTGAATGTGCTTGCCAAGTTGGATGCCCGCCCCCCCCGCCTGAAGTCGTTGCCACCAGTCATCTCATCTCAGAGGCGCTCCAGGAGGTTGATGCCAATCCAGTCTTTTCGTGTCGTGTTCTTGTTCCCCTCTCGTGATTGGAGTTCTTTTTTCGTTTTGAGGCCAGGGGCTTTGTCTGGGTTAGGCACGCGGGAGGCTGATTCCTGGAGGCGTTGTGGGGCTGACGGATTTGGTGGCAAGTGGGGCAAGAGCCCCCTTCTTCGGCGGGTGTCTTGTGTTTCGCGCGTCTTGAGTGCTCGGGGCTGGTCGACAGCCCTCGGCAAAATTCGTCGGCTGATTTTTTGGCGGTTGTGGAGAGCGTTATGGCTGTGGACCCATCCTCGGACTTGCCTGTTTGCAGTGACCACGTCAATCATGTCCGAGCCTTGGCCAACGGCAAGCACCACTGTTTCAAGCTCGAGCGTGCAGGCCTCTGGCACGAGCCGTTCGCGCTGTCACTTCCCAGGGCGGGATCCTTCAAGGTAAAGTATGTCCATTCGCATATGGCGGGCGTTGACACTTGATTTGCACGTGTAGCGACCTCGGCACCGCCTGGGGCCATGCTTACCAACGCCGTCGTCGACGGGTCAGTGGAGGCGAGGTCCAGCTCGACCCAGATCGATCCTGACGTGTGCCAGAGAGCCTTCGGCCTCGCGTCTGGGGCCGAGTCGGCTCCCCGCAGGAAGGTTGGTTTGTGTTGGGCCGCCGCCAGTGTGCCCGGAGCTGCCGGGCGAGAGGTGGTTCCCGAGCGAGTGCTTCCCCCGGTCGGGCGGGCTGCGAGGCTGGTGCCGGCGGCGGCGGCCACGCCCGCCTACAAGAGGTGCTGGCCCACCGCTCGAGGTGGGAGTTGCGACCAGTGCGGCACGTTGTGGCCAGGGCCCACGCTGGAGTCTCGGTCCGCCTCGGGAGCCCATGCCCAGCGGTCTCCGCGGAGGTCCAGCAGCCTCCTGACGCCCCTGGTGGAGGCGAAGGGGCGCCTCGGGCGGGGGGGGGAGCAGGAGGGGTGAGAGGTCCGTCTTGCTGACTCCTGCCTCCGCCCCCCTCCCTTGGGCGCGAGGCTCTGTGCCTCTTTGGGCCCACCCCCCGCTGTGCTGGAGCAGGGTCGAGGGTTTCTCGGCGAGATCTTGCACCCGTCTCACTCTTGTTGTACCAAGGGTGCGTACTGTTTCTGCTCGGCTTGTGAGAGGTGCGCTTCGTCCCCGAACCCTGTCTTTCCCAGCCCTCCTGTGTTGGGCTCTCGTTTTGAACAGAGCGCTGTGGTCTCCACTCCTTCCTTCTCCCCTCTCCTGCCTCCTACTTCCTACCTCCTGTCTCCTCCTCCTTCTCTTCCTCCTCCCTTCTTTCCTTTGTCCTGCTAGCGTTGCAGTCCCGTTTTGACTCTGCCTCTCTCGTGTGCTCCTAGGAGGGGGGACCTCGCGGCTCCCTGGGGGGCTGCGAAGTGTGAAGCTATCGCCAGTTTCGTGGGCTCCTGGGAGGCCCAGCGGAGCGGAGATGTAAACGCACCCAGCCGAGACCTCGCGGCTCCCTGGGAGGCTGCGAAGTGTGCAACCGTCGCCACTTTCGCGGGCTTCTGGGAGGCCCAGCGGAGTGGAGTTGTAAGCACACCCAGCCGAGACCTCGCGGCTCCCCAGGGGGTTGCGAACTGCGCAGCTGTCGCCACTTTCGCGGGCTCCTGGGAGGCCCAGCCGAGTTTGTAAATGCACCCAGCCGAGACCTCGCGGCTCCCCGGGTGACGTCGAAGTGCGCAAGCGTCGCCACGTTGGTGGGCTCTTTGGAGGCCCAGCGGAGTGGAGTTGTAAATGCACCCAGCTGCGCAGCTGTCGTCACTTTCGTGGGCTCCCTGGAGGCCCAGCGGAGTGGAGCTATATGCACACCCAGCCGAAACATCGCGGCTCCCCTGGGGGGTTGCGAACTATGCAATTGTCGCCTCTTTCATGGCTCCTGGGAGGCCCAACGGAGTCGAATTGTAAACGCACCCAGCCGAGACCTCGCGTCTCCCTGGTGGGCTGCGAAGTGCACCATTGTCACCTCTTTCATGGGCTCCTGGGTGGACCAGCGGAGGGGAGTTGTAAACGCACCCAGCCGAGACCTCGCGGCTCCTTGGGTGGTTGTGAGCTGTGCAGTTGTCGCCACTTTCGTGGGCTCCTGGGAGGCCCAGTGGAGTGGAGTTCTAAACACACCCAGCCGAGACCTCGCGACTCCCTGGTGGTGACCTGCGAAGTGCGCCACTGTCGCCTCTTTTATGGGCTCCTGGGAGGTCCAGCGGGGTGGAGTTGTAAGCACACCCAGCGGAGAACCCGCGGCTCCCTGGGGTGGCTGCGAAGTGCGTTGTTGTCGTCTCTTTCTGCTGGCTCCTGGAAGGCCCAGCGGAGTGTAGTTGTAAACACACCCAGCCGAGACCTCGCGGCTCCTTTCGGGGTTGCGAGCTGTGCAGTTGTGGCCACTTTCGTGGGCTCCTGCTGGTCCTTCAACATGTTCGTTTGTACGGTGATCGGTCCTGTATCTCATCGCCACATGTGTAGAAAAAGGGTTGGCTACGTTGCAGGGTATTTTTTGGTAGTGTTTGTGCACCAGTAAGGTCTGGCGACCGCTCCTTGGTCAAGGTCCAGGTACGCCGGTACGCCCCACTGAAGAGGATCCGCCACATACTCCCTCCCAGGTGTGGAGCCTTGTGTGATGGGCCTGTTTTCCACCACCACCGCCATAAGTTGGAGGGGGGAAGGAGGTGGAGGATGAGGAGGAGGAGCAAGATGATGAGGAGGAGGAGGAGGAGCAGGAGGAGGAGAAGGAGGAGGAGGAGGAGGAGGAGGAGGACCCTCTCCCCCTCCTACTTATGGTGGTGGTGGTGGTGGTGGTGGGAAACAAGCCCACCGTTGCATTGGGACAGCAGAGTTGTGCAAGTAGCCTCAGCCTTACCGCTCAGGGATGGTCCTGCTGTACTGGCTTCTGTCCAGGCCGGTAATCTCTGGTCTCCAGATTCGGAGGCCTAGAGCCTAGAGGTTGACACCAACACCAGTATCGGCGGTGTGCCTCCACCGAGGGAAAATGATCGCGATCTCGGTGATGGTGGTAATATTCGGGTTTCCTCGATGGCCGAAATATTACCAGCAACATAGAAATCTATGATCATCTTCCACCAGTGGAGGCAAACCCCCTGTGTTGGTGTTGGTGCCCATTCCCAAGCCTTCAACATATGCTTGCCCTGCGTTGTGTTGTCAGCAACAAGCCCCCCATTCTCCATACGCCCCATCCCGCTACTCCAGGGCGGCACTGGTGAGTCCATCCTCTTCTCCAAGTTCAAGCCCATGCTGGCCCAACGTCTACGGCTGGACAGCCTCGCAAGGAGACGACCCCCGGGGCAAATCAGGCCAAACCGAGGCGGGGAAGGAGGATGAGGAGGAACGATGATTAGGATTAAGAGATCTTGGAGAAGTAGAACATGAGGAGGAGGAGGAGGAGGAGGAGGAGGAGGAGGAGGAGGAGGAGGAAGCGGAGGCGGAGGCCGAGGAGGAGGAGGAGGAGGAGGAGAAGGAGGAGGAGGGTGAGGAGAAAAGGTTATAGGCAGGCATGCGTGACATGATTCGTGCCCACGGGTGCACATTTGCTGAAAGCTCGATCGCAAGAGTGCCCTCCCCCCCCAGCGTGGTGGACGGCGAGAAAACGTTCTCCGTGGAGACGAAGTACGACGGCGACGCTTCTGCACCTTTGTAGCCTGCAGTTTGCTTGACTTCGCTTCTGCCGCTTTCTATTCATGGGGCCGCATACATACCATTTACCACAAGGGCACGGGCAAACGCGAGCTACGTCAGTGCGGCCACACACGGGGTGGAGACCTTTCAAGGACCCTGTCCTTTACTCGCCCCCCTTCTCTCCACTCGCCTTTCTTTCCGCTCCTCCCCCCCGCCCTCCTCGTCGCTCTCACCCTCATCCGCCTCCCCTGTGCACCCGACCTCCGTCCTTCTCCTCCTTTCGCTCGAGATGGAGGAGGAGGAGGAGGAGGAGGAGGAGGAGGAGGAGGAGGAGGAGGAGGAGGAGGAGGAGGCCCGCTCCCCTCCCGTTCCCCGCCTCCCTCTCCCTCGTCCTTTCTCCCCCTCCCGCCCTTCCGGCTTCCTCCTCCGACGGTTCATCATGGGTGTTGCTCTCCCGCACGCCCCGCGTTGACCAGGAGCGTCTTCTCCTCCTCCTCCTCCCTCCTCCTCCTCCTCCTCCTCCTCCTCCTCCTCCTCATGACTCACTCCTTCTCACTCTTCTTCCTCTCTCTCCTCTTCCTTTCCTACCCTTCGGCTTCTCCTCCTCGGTCCCGTCCTCTCTACACGACACTGCTGTCGTCCGCCGCCTTCCTTCCGTCCTTCCGTCCGTCCGTCTTCCTCCTCCTCCTCCATCCCGTGCTCCTTACCCTCTCTCCTCCTCCACACCCCTCCGCCTCCGCACTTTTTCTCTTCGCCCTCCTCCGCCCTGTCGTTCTGATCCTTCTCCTCCTCCTCCTCCTCCTGCTCCTGCTTCTGCGCCTCCCCCTCCTCCCTCCTCCGCCATTCGCTGCCGGGCGTCGCCGTCCTCGCCGTCGTCGGCGCCGAGCCAGCGGAGTCGCCGTCGGCACCGTCGCCACCGTCGCCTCCCCCGGTGGGCCCTCGCCGCCACGGCCAGGTTCGCCTCGGAGTCCCTGCCACAACGCGCCGCAGCAGCTGCCCTGCGCCGTGCCGATGCCTCTCTCTCCAGCGCCAGTGGCGCTACGTGGTGGCTGACGGCACGTGGGCGCACGTGGATGACGGCACGCGTCGAAGAAGAAAAACGGCATAAGCATCAACTTTTGGCGCTTCGCGCGGATTTCTTGGATCCGTGCTGGGCCCCCCCCCGGCGGCGCCGGCGCCTCCGACGCCGCCCCTGGCGCGCTCCGCGCGCCGGGGAGGGGGGTCCAGCGCTGATCCAAGAAATCCGCGCGGAGCGCCAAAATTTCATGTTTATGGATTTTTTCTCTGACGTGAGCGCACGTGAGCGCCAGCGCGCGTGGAGGACGTCACGTGGTGGACGACGGCACGTGGCGATCAGGGTTCGTGGGTGGCTCGTGAGCGCCAGAGGCGCCACGGTGGAGGGCAGCGCCGCAGCAACTGGGGAGGCGATGTCTGTCCAGGTCTCCGACGGGACCTCCTCCTGCTCCTCCTCCTCCTCCACACTTTCACAATATGAATATACTCTCCTCTCTCCCATGGCGACGTCCAGGAAATATCTGGCCCCCCCTTCCGCATACTGTCTTTCTACACGCATGATTCCCGGGAAGCGGCTCTCCGCATTTTTCCCAACCATCCTGTGGTGTTGGGTCCTCGTTTTGAAGAGACGGTCCCCGCGTTCCTTTCCTCCTCTCCTCCTCCTCCCCCTCCTCCTCTCCACCGCCCGCATGCGTCCCCCACACCCATGTTGGCACATCCCTCACACGTTTCGTGGCCCCAAAGGGAGCTCCACCGAAGCCCCCAGTGGGACCGCCCGCATGCGTCCCCCACGCTTAACTTGGCATTTTCACCCACCCAGTACAGCGCTTCGTGGCCCAATAGGGAGCTCCACCGATATCCCCAGTGGTACCGCCCACAGGCGTCCCCCACATCCAATTTGGCATTTTCACCCACCCAGTACAGCGTTTCGTGGCCCAATACGGAGCCCCACCGAAGCCCCCAGTGGGACCGCCCGCTTGCGTCCCCCACGCCCCACTTGGCATTGCCACCCATCCAACACAGCGTTTCGTGGCTCTATAGGGAGCTCCACCGAAGCCCCAAGTGGGACCGCCCGCATGCGTCCCCCACGCCCAATTTGGCATTTTCACTCACGCAGTGCAGCGTTTCGTGGCCCCATAGGAAGCTCCACCGAAGCCCCCAGTGGGACCGCCCACGTGCGTCCCCCACATCAAGTGTGGCATTACCACCCACCCAGTACAGCGCTTCGTGGACCAATAGGGAGCTCCACCGAAGCCCCCAGTGGGACCGCCCGCTTGCGTCCCCCACGCCCAACTTGGCATTGTCACCTACCCAGTGCAGCGCTTCATGGCCCCATAGGGAGCTCCGCCGAAGCCCCCAGTGGGACCGTCCGCGTGCGTCCCCCGCACCCGATTTGGCATTTGCACCCACCCAGTACAGCGCTCCGAGGCCCCATAGGGAGCTCCACCGAAGCCCCCAATGGGACCGCCCGCATGCATCCACCATGCCCAATTTGGCACTTCCCCCCGCCCAATACAGCGTTTCGTGGCCCCATAGTGAGCTCCACCGAAGCCCCCAGTGGGACCGCCCGCATACGTCCCCCACAGGGAGCTCCACCGAAGCCTCCAGTGGGACCGCCCGCACGCGTCCCCCACACTCAATTTGGCATTTTCACAAACCCAGTACAGCACTTCGTGGCTTTATGGCCCCATAGGGAGCTCCACCGAAGCCCCCAGTCGGGCCGCCCACATGCGTCCAGCTTCTCCTCATCCGAACTCGTCCTCTTCTGGACCTCGTCTTTTCCACGAGCCAGCTCCTCCCCGGCTTCCACGCCACGAGCGGGTGCAGCCGGCCACGCCCAGTCTCTGCGCGCGCCGCGGGCCCCGGCGTGCCTGCCCAGGGCCCGTGTCGGGGCGGCCTGGCGCGCTGCCGCCCCCGCGGCGTGGTTTCGCAGCCCGCAGCCCGCCGCGCGCTGCGCCGCGCGAGCGGGACGCAAGAGGAGGAAGCGGTACCCATGCCGCTGCCGTGGCGTCGTGCTCGCCCTTTCGAGGAGGAGGAGGAGGAGGAGGAGGAGGAGGAGGAGGAGGAGGAGGAGGAGGAGGGGGCCTTCTGGGGGGCCCTCGCCGCCACCGCCGGATTCGCCTCGAGGTCCTGGGCAGAGAGCGCCCCGGGAGAGGTCTGGGGAGTGGTGGTATCGGTACCCTCAGGTTTCCCCAGGATCGGGGTCCATGTCCTCCGATGACTCTCTTCCTCCTCTTTGATCGTTGCTCGCTGCTCGTCGCTTGCCGCTCTTCTTCGTCACCGTTCTCGTTCGTCTTCTTCTGCTCCTTCTAATAACTATTGGGACCCGTCTTCGTATCCGCATTATTGGTTTTGTTATGCTGCTGGTTATAGTGATGATGCAGCTGAAGATGGTGATGCTTCGTGTAATCATCATTAACTTATGTTTCGTATTTAACTTAGTATTATCTTTCGCATCCATTTTCGTAATAGAGTTTTTATTCGTATTCTTAATATGATGAGGGTTTTCGTATTATCGCGATGACCATGCGTATTAGTAATATTCATATCATTGATTGTCATACTCATGTCGTTATTGCTGTTATTGGCATGCTTCTTCTTCAGCGTCTTAGTTTTACTAGTAGTTGCTCATATCATTATGTGCATCGTCATTCGCATCATCATCATCATCATCATCATCATCATCATCATCATCATCATCATCATCATCATCATCATCATCATCATCATCATCATCATCATCATCATCATCATCATCATCATCATCATCATCAGCATCAGCATCATCATCATCATCATCATCATCATCATTATCATGATTCGTCCTCCTCATGTTCTACTTCGTCTGCTCCCGCCTCTACCCTCTGGTTTTGCGAGCCTCTGTTTGGGCAGCTGCCAGGTGAGCGGATGCTCGTGCACGTGGACTGCCAGGCGCGGCGCGTGGAGCTCTACACGCGCAACGTGGCGGGCTCGGCTCTCCCCCCTGGCGGAGAAGGACAGCGATACAGAACCGCCTGGTTCTCCCCCCCTCCCCCATCCCCAGGAAGGATAGACATGTTCAGAGGAGGGAGGGGGGAGTCGAAGAAGAGAAAACGACATGAACATGAACGTTTGGCGTTCCGCGCAGATTTCTCGGGTCCGCGCTGGGGCCCCCGCGGCGGCGCCTCTGGCGCCGCCCCTGGCGCGCTCCGCGCGCCCCGGGGCGCGCTGGGGCGCTCCGCGCGCCTGGGAGGGGGGGTCCAGCGCACATCCAAGAAATCCGCGCGGAGCGCCACAAGTTTGTGTGTATGCCTTTTTTTTCTGCCTCCAGGGAGGGGGGAGGGAGGATGAAGGAGGTGGATCTGTATGAACGTCCGATTCCCACCCTGGCCTGGCCCGGCGGCCGTCAGCATCCTGCCCATCCTGGCCTGCTGCCGCGTCTGGTCATGCTGATACAGTGGAGACCCATGCCAAGAAACACCCTGCTTGCCTCCAGTGTGCCCTGGGTTTCTTGGGTTTCGATGGTTTTGCGATGGAGATCGTGACGTTCCCACACCAAAAATCAATGGACGTCCTGGGGTCTCAGGGTTGGGTTTCTTGTGGAAGATTTCTTGTGGACGGGCCCCTACTGTACTCCTGTTCCCGCCTGCCCGTTCTCGTCTCTGCTACCTTTCCACTCGCGGCCTTGTCCGCAGACCCCGCTGCCCTTCGGGTTGCGGTTCGTCCCTCCTCCTCGCTCCCGCCCTCCTTCGCCTCCTGCCCCCGCTCCTTTCCTTCCTCCCCCCGTCCTCCCGCTCCTCTACGGTCGGACCGAGGTATAAGATCGAGGTCGGCTCGGGGAGGGTACCCTAGTGTTCTTCGTGCTTGTCGGATGTTATTGTACATCCCGGGGGAGGGTACCCTCGAGTGATCTTATGCTTTGGGGTGTTTCGGCCGGCGGAGGGTCTCATGTTCTTGAAGGATGTTTTTCTGTTCTTGGTCCGGCTGTACAGCCTCCGCCACGACCGCCTCCTCCTCCCTGTCTCTCCCCCTTCCTCTCCCTCCTCCGCCTCCTCGCGCCCGCCCCCGCCTCCCCCTCCACTACCCCTCCTACGCCTTCTCGTTCCACTCGCCTCCTTCATCCTCCTAGACCCCTCCTCCCCCCCCCCTCCTCACATAGAAGGGGGAGGAGGAGGAGGAGGAGGAGGAGGAGGAGGAGGAGGAGGAGGAGGAGGAGGAGGAGGAGGAGGAGGAGGAATAATAATGATACCAGAGAAAAACCCCAATCAGAATTTGGGGGGGGCTATGGGTCTTTAGGGCTTTAGGGCTATGGGGCTATAGGGCTATAGGGCGATGTGGCCATAGGGATATAGGGCTAGAAGCCTTTAGGGCTATGGGGCTATAGGGCTACAGGGCTATAGGGCTATAGGGCTAAGGGCTATAAGGCTATTCGGGCTATAGGGCTATATATGGCTATAGGGCTTTAGGACCATAGGACCATAGGGCTATAGGGCTATAGGGCTATAGGGCTATAGGGCTATAGGGCTATAGGGCTATGGGGCTATGGGGCTATGGGGCTATTGGGCTATTGGGCTATAGGGCTATCGGAGGTGAGGGGGTGAGATCGAAGTGGAACGGTGAGCCCCCCCACCGGGAAATCGGTTTCGATTTCGTGTTCGTGCGTGCCGTGCGTGCGAGGCGAAGCTGCGTGGGCGGGCGAGAAAAAGTCTCCTGTGGCTGAGGCGCGGCCGGACCAAATGTTTCTCTTCCGGGGCGCGGGGCCCCGCGGTGTCCCGCCGGTGTCCCGCGGTGTCCTCCTGTGGCTGAGGCGCGGCCGGACCAAATGTTTCTCATCCGGGGCGCGGGGCCCCGCGGTGTCCCGCCGGTGTCCCGCGGTGTCCCGCGGTGTCCCGCGGTGTCCCGCGGTGTCCCGCCGGTGTCCCGCGGTGTCCCGCGAGGATGATGCTGATGAGATGATGATGATGATGATGATGATGATGATGATGATGATGATGATGATGGTGATGATGATGATGATGATGCTGATGATGATGATGATATGATGATGATGATGATGGTGTCCCGATGAAGATGATGATGATGATGGTGATGATGGTGTCGATGATCATGATAGCGTCCCGATGATGAGGATGATGATGCTCATGATGATTATGTTGATGATGATGACGATGATGGTGTCCCGATGATGATGATGATGATGCTGATGATGATGATGATGATTCCGATGATGTTGGTGATGAGGATGTTGATGGAAATGGTGTCCCGGCGATAATGATGTTGATGATGATGATGTTGATGACGATTATAGTGTCCCGATGATGATGCTGATGATGATGATGGTGGTGATGATGATGGTGCTGCTGATGGTGTCCCGATGATGATAATAATGATAATGACGTTGTTGATGATGAAGTTGCTCATGATGATGATGGTGCTCCAATGATGATGATGTTGTTGATGATGATGTCGATGATGATGATGATGCGATGATCATTGGATGATGGTGTCCCGAGGATGATGACGATGTTGATGATAATGTTGATGATGAGAACGATGGTGATCATGATGGTGTCCCGATTATGATGATGATTATGATGCTGCTGATGATGATGACGATGACTGTGTCCCGATGATGATGATGTTGATGATGAGATGATGATGGTGATGATGATGATGATGATGATGATGATGATGTTGTCCCGATGATGATGCTGACGTTGACGATGATGTTTACAACGATGATGATGACGGTGCCCTCATGATGATGACGATGTTGGTGATGATGTTGGTGTTGATGATGTTGATGATGATGATGACGACGACGATGATGATGATGATGATGATGATGATGATGATGATGATTGTCAGAGCTATTGTGATATCGATAGTGAGATCGATATTGAGACCGAATGTGAGATCGATTGTGTGATCGATTGTGAGATCGATTGTGAGATCAATTGTGAGATCGATCGAATGAGATAGATCGAGTGAGATCGATTGTGAGATCGATCGAGTGAGATCGATCGAGCGAGACCGACAGTGAGATCGATACTGACATCGATAGTGAGACCGATCGAGTGAGACGTTGGTTCCCCCCCCCCCGAACCTCCTTATCACCCGAAGGGTGGTCGTATAGGTACGGCTTTAGGGCTATAGGGTTATAGTGCTATAGGGATTTATGGCGATTGGGCTATTGGGCTATAGGGATATAGGGCTATTGGTCTAGGCACCCCCGGGCACTTCTGGGCACCCCGGGCACCCGGGCACCCCTGGGCACCCGGGCACCCCCGGGCACCCCCCGGCACCCGGGCACCCGGCCCCGGACACCGAAATCGGCCACACACCTGGGCACCCAGGCACCCCCGGGAACCCCCGGGCACCCGGGCACCCGGCCCCGGCCACCGAAATCGGCCGCTCACCTCACCTCAGCTTTATATCCGCTAGGACCCCTACAGAGGCAAGCTCTGATTGGGGAATAATAGCAACAATACTAATAATACGAAGAAGAGGAAGAGGAAGCATACTAATATTAATCATACTGACTATTATTAATAATGCGAATACTAAGAAACATAATAATACGAATGCGAATAACAATACTACTACTACTACTACTACTACTACTACTCCTACTACTACTACTACTACCACTACTACTACTACTACTACTAATATTAATAGTAATAATTATGATAATAATAGTAATGATGGTACTAAGAAGAATAACAATAATAATGATACACATAAAAATAAGTCTACTATTCTACTACTACTACTACTACTACTACTGCTACTACTACTACTACTACGACTACGACTACTACTACTGCTACTGCTACTGCTACTGCTACTGCTACTGCTACTACTACTACTACTACCACTACTACTACTACTACTACTACTACTACTACTACTTCTACTAATACTATCAATCGTACTACTACTATTACTACTACTAATACTAATAATAATACTACCACTAATACTAATAATAATACTACTACTAATCATAATAATAATACTCAAACAATATTATTAATAATAATAGTACTAATAATACTAGTAGTAGTAGTAGTAGTAGTAGTAGTAGTAGTAGTAGTAATAATAATAATAATACTAATACTACTAAAACTAATACGAATAATAACAACATATTAGTAATAATTTTAAAACGAGGAGGAGGAGGAGCAGGAGGAGGAGGAGGAGGAGGAGGAGGAGGAGGACGAGGACCAGGACGAGGAGGAGGAGGAGGAGGAGGACGAGGCCTCAATGAGCCAGGAGCCGGCGGGTCCCCCCGAGGCGATCGACTACACCAGCACCTACGCCCCGACCATGCGGACGCCCGAGGGGCGGGCGGGGCTTGTGGGCCTCCCGAGAGGCGTCGGGGGGGGGCCTTTCGGAGACCTCGGGGGGTTTCTGGGAGGCTGGAGATTTCCAGAAATCGCCCCATCGGCGGGGCGCGCCCAAGGGGGGAAGGGGAAGGCTGAGAGTGCAGGCCCTCTCGGGAGGCTCAGGAGGCCTCCGGCCTTATAGAACACGTTTTCCGAGCCTTTCTGAGCTTTCTCCGAAGCCGCGGAGGGCTTCTCTCGACGAGAAGCTCCGTAGGCCTTCTCCGACACGCGGGGGGCTTCTGAGAAGCCTCGCCGCCTTCTGAGAAGGCCCGCCTCCTCGCACTCCTCCCCCTGGCGCGCCGCCGACCCCAGGAGCCCCCCGAGAGGCCAGGCATGCCAGGATGCCTCTCGAGGGATCTGCCTCGCGTCCCTTGGAGGACCACCGCACACCATGCCCCCACCACCTTCTCCTCCTCCTTCTCGCCCACCTCCTCCTCCGTCTCCTCCTCCTCCTCCTCCTCCTTGCCCTCCTCCTCCTCCTCCTCCTCCTCCTCCTCCGTCTCTTCCTCCTCCGTCTCTTCCTCCTCCGTCTCCTCCTCCTCCTCTCCTCCTCCTCCTCCTCTCCTCCTGCTCCTCATCATCCTCCTCTCCTCCAGCCACCTCATTCTCCTGCTTCTCTCATCTCCTCCTCCCTTACTCGTCCTCCTCCTCCCCCCTCCTCCTCCTCGTCCCCTTCCTCCCCTCCTCATCGTCCTCCCCCCTCCCCTCCTCGTGATCGTTTCCTCCTCCTCCCCTCCCCTCCTCCCCCCTCCTCTCCTCCCCTCCTCCTACTCCCCCCCACTCCTCGTCTCCTCCTCCTCCTCCTTCCTCGTCCTCCTCCTCCCCCTCATTCGTGGATTCGTTCCTCCTCCTCCCCTTCCTCCCTCTCCTCCCTCCTCCTCTTCCTCCTCACCTCCTCGCCTCCTCCTTCCTCCTCCTCTCCTCCTCCTTTCCCCTCTCCCTTTTCCGCATCCTACTCCTCCTCCTCGTCCTCATACTCCGCCTCCTCTTCCTCCTCCTCCTCCCTCCCATCCTACTCCTACATACTCTCCTCCTCCTCCTCCTCCTCCTCCTCCTCCTCCTCGTCGTCCTAGTCGTCGTCATCCTCTCCTTCCTCCTACTCCTCCTCCTCCTCCTCCTCCTCCTCCTCCCCCCTTTCCTCTAACTCCTCCCTCCTCCTCCTCCTCCTCCTCCTCCTCCTCCTCCTGGTCCTCCTTTTGCAGACGGCTCGACTCGGCGCAGAGCTCTGGGCAGGCGCGCCGCCTCCCGCGCGGTGGTGCCACCAGGGGGGGGGGGGCAGGGAGGCGCTCCTGCTCTGGCTGCCCGCTGTCGTGCTCTGTAGAGTCGGGCGATCGCAACGCTCGAGGGAGGAGTGAGGAGGAGGAGGGAGGAGGAGGAGGAGGAGGAGGAGGAGGAGGAGGAGGAGGAGGAGGAGGAGGAGGGCCGGAGGAGGAGACGAGGAGGAGGAGGACGAGGAGGACGAGGAGGACGAGGAGGACGAGGAGGGACGAGGAAGGACGAGGAGGACGAGGAGGGAGGACGAGGAGGACGAGGAGGAGGAGTAGGAGGAGTGAGGAGGGGAGGAGGAGGAGGAGGAGGAGGAGGAGAGGAGGAGAGAGGAGAGGAGGAGGAGGAGGAGGAGGAGACGGAGAGGAGGAGGAGAGAGGAAGGAGAAGGGGGGATGAGGGGAGGAGGAGGAGGAGGGAAGGAGGAGGAGGAGGAGGAGGAGGCAGAGGAGGAGGAGGAGGAGGAGGAGGAGGAGGAGAGGAGGAGTGGAGGAGGAGGAGGAGGACGGAGGAGGAGGGGAGGAGGAGAGAGGAGGAGGCGGAGGGGGGGCGAGGAGGAGGAGGAGGAGGCAGGAGGAGGAGGAGGAGGAGGAGGAGAGGAGGAGGCAGGAGGAGGAGGAGAGGAGGAGGGCAGGAGGAGGAGGGAGGAGGAGGAGGAGGAGGTGGAGGAGGAGGAGGAGGAGGAGTGAAGGAGAGGAGGGAGCGAGAGGAGGAGCGGGAGGTGGCGGAGCGGGAGGCGGAGCGGGAGGAGGAGCGGGAGGAGGAGCGGGAGGAGGAGGAGCGGGAGAAGGAGCGGGAGGAGGAGGAGGAGGAGGAGCAGAAGGAGGAGGAGGAGGAGGATGAGGAGGAAGAAGAGGAGGAGGAGGAGGAGGAGGAGCAGGAGGAGGAGGAGGAGGAGGAGGAGCGGGATGCTGGATGCTGGATTGGTCTGCCTCTGAAGAGGCAGGTCCGAGAAAAGAGAGAGGGTGAAACAGACAGTGAAACCAATGCGCGTGCTATGCAACACAGTGGCAGCAAGGGCTATGTACCTAACAGAGGCGCTGCACACAAAATGCACAAGACATCTTTCCCTCCGACTTAAGGGGAACTTAAGGGGAAAGGTTGAAACGCCGTGCTACACGATGCAATGACACACAGTGGACTGGCAATGCGCAGGGATGCCAGTGCAAGTTTTGCGTCGGCCGGCTGGAAAGGGGGGGGGGACGATTTGTTACCACCCCGGGTGCTGAAGTTTCCATGGACACGACCGGCGTCCAGGCCGTCACGCTCACAGTTGCAGAGTTAAAGGTGTGGGACCCAGGCTACGCTGGGGTCCACTGCGGTGGGATCCCCAAGCTGACTATACATCCTGAGGGTGGCGGGGACCAACGGACCCACGGACACATTTCGCTTTGGGTCAAGTCCGCCGAGCAGACGCCCGAGACGATCACGGCCTGTGGCAGAGGCCGTCTTCTGATTGCACTGGGCAGCAAGATGTGCTACATTAAGGGACGAGTACGAACCGCATAACTTACATAACATGTATCTTCCCGTCTTGAAAACCACATGCCCCGTACCATGAGGGGCAGAGCAGGGGTCTTTAGCCAAGACATGTTTGTAGCGACTGGACTACCAGCACGCCACGCATCGGAAACGCTGGACGTCTTTGTCCCAGACCAGCTCATGCGGTACACCTTGAGGAGGGAAGACCAGGGAGAGAGGAGGGGGGAGGGGGAGGAGGGGCAGGGCGGGGGATACCCTCGAGTTTCTCGAGGGCTCGAGCGGCCATGTGAGCCACAAACAGCGGCCATGTGAGCCACAAACACTACTATACGGGAGCGGGACAAGCGCTCCATAGCGGCAGTATCTACGGGATGCAGCCGCGCTCCACGGCGAGCGTACGCATGAGCATGCGTATTGCCTATAGTCATCCAGGCCGCCTGAGCGGGCGACATGACATCAAGATGAGATGTTACCTTGCGCACGTCAATTAATTCATAACCTATATCTCTAGCCTTGAAATGGATGCGCCTCCAAATGCCCGCGTGAGGGGCCCACCCCCGAAGTAGAGCAGGCCTCAGGAGTCGACCATGTATCCATCACCCACTGACAATCGCCGAACTATTCGTAGCGACCATGCTGATCAGGTGCACCATGAAGAAGAAAAGGAGGAGGAGAAGGAGGAGAAGGAGGAGGAGGAGGAGGAGGAGCGGGAGGTAGGGAGGAGGTTGAGGACGAGGAGGAGGACGAGGAGGACGAGGAGGAGGTGGAGGAGGAGGAGGAGGAGGAGATGGAGGAGGAGGAGCGGGAGGAGGAGGAGGAGGAGGAGGAGGAGGAGGAGGAGGAGGAAGAAGAAGAAGAGAAGGAGGAGGAGGAGGAGGAGGAGGAGGAGGAGGAGGAAGAGGAGGAGGAAGAGGAGGAGGAGAAGGAGGATCAGTCGATCACAAACATGGATTAGGGGGCGTGGATTAGCAACGGGGCCCGTTTCCATGGTAAATCGCTCATTTCCGCCGCCGAGCGAGGCGGCACCGGCCGCATTTTGGGGAGGGCACCTCGCCCGATCTATGGATTTGGCGACCGCGCGCCAAATCCATGGATCGCTAATCCATGTTTGCGAGCCCCCGACTGTGGAGGTCTCTCGGTGGAAGAGTCCTGGGAGCGCGAGGGCCTCGCGTCAGTATCGTTTCGCGGATCCTTGTTTCCATTTCTCAGAGGAGGGCAAAAATGTACCCGTGTTGCTATTCTTCCTTGTCTTTTTTTTTTTTTGCCTCCCGGTCGTCGCCACTGCTGGCTTCGCCTCGAAATCCTGGTCAGAACGCGCCCCGGGAGAGGTCTGGGGAGTAGCGGTATCGGTACCTTTTCGTATCCCCAAGCCTCGTTTGACCGACCCTCATCCCCCCTCTCCATCCCCATCCAGATCCCCACCACCCCGCCACCCCAGCTGGGGAGATGCCCTTCGACGGAACTCGGAGGGAGCAGCCCCAGTGCCCATCCAGGGGGGTACATCGGCCAGGTAGGGCCCAGGCCACGCCCGTGGGGATAGGGATCGGTTCAACAGTGCTCCTCGTGTGGGCGCGTGCGGGTGCGCGCGCGCCTGTCTGACCCGCGCCGCCCAATTTTCCGACCCTGCGTCGCCAGTGCTCAGGGTCAGCGTCAGGGTGTGATGCAGTGGAGGCCCATGCCAGGAAACACCCTGCCTGCCTCCAAGGTTCCGTGGGTTTCCTAAGTTTCTCGATGGCTTTGCTGTGGCGAGCGTGGCGTGCCCACACCAAAACCAGTGGACGTCCTGGGGCCTCAGGGTTGGATTTCTTGTGGACGATTTCTTGTGGGCCCGTTCTCGTTTCTGCTCCCTTCCCCCTCGCGGCCTTGTCCGCAGACCCCGCTGCCCTTCGGATTGCGGATCGTCCCTCCTCCTCGCTCCCGTCCTGCCTCGCCTCCTGCCCCGGCTCCTTTCCTTCCTCTGCTTCCTTCCGCTGCACCGGAAGTCGATGGAGCCCCCAACCGCCTCGGCCGAGCGGTGAGGTTGCCTTTTGTCGGTGCTCGAGAGGGGGCTGCGGCGCTGCGGCCGCAGTTTTGTTGTCGGCCTTTCACGAGAGGGTGCTTTTCTAGGGGTCAGTATCGTTTAACCGATCCCCATCCCCATCCCCATTCCCATCCCCATCTCGATCCCCACCATCCCATCACCCCAGTTGGGGATATGCCCCTCGAAACCCGAAGGGAACCGTCTATATCCCCATCTTGGGGGTACATCGGCCAGTGGGGACCAGGCCACGCTAGTGGGGATATGGATCGGTTAAACGATGCTCAAGAGGGGATTCTGTGCACCCCCTGCAGATAGGCTCGTGGGGGGATGCATCGGCCCCCACTTCGCCCAAGCATAGCCGATAGGGGCCCGATAGCCCACCCTCCCAGGACCGTGCGGTTTCGCTATCGAGGGCCTATCGCCGATCCATCGACGATGTATCGCCGTTTCAGGTCGACGTTCCCCCCGCTGAGCAGGTCCTCCCTAACGTGGCCCCTCAAATGCCCGCGTTTGGGAACATCCCTCAACCACGCTACCCCACAGGGCGGCCAATGGCTCTGAGCGCAGCCCGCCACTGCAACTGCCCGCCGGCTGGATCACGCTGGCGCACTGGCGCGCTAGAGGAAAAGAAGAAGCGCGCGCGTGCCTGGCGGTCTCTCATCCTCTTGCGGCCAACCCGTCCGCGCCCGCATCTGCTCTGGCGCCCCCAACCCCCATGCATTCCCCCAGGAAGCCTGCATGCTTCAGGCTGTGTCGCCGCCTGGCTCTTGCACGGTCGTCGCCTCTCGTTTGGGGATCGTCCTCCGCCCCGTCCAGGAGCATCTTCCTGGAGGGAGGCATCAAGGGCAAGCAGGCGGTGTTGGACGGCGAGATGGTCGCGTTCGACGAGGCCAGTCAGTCTGTTCTGTGCCACGGCTGCTGTTGGGCCCGATTCCCATACGGGTCGACCTCCCTCCCCTCCCCTCCCCTCCCCTCTCCTCCCCTCTCCTCCCGTCCACTCTCCTCCCGTCCCCTCCCTTCTCCTCCTCTGCCCTCCCTTCCCATCCCCTCGCCCATCCCCTTCCGTCCCCCATCGGGGGCTTCGACTGAGGGGGAGAGACGGTCTCAGGTGCTGCCAAGGCGGCTGGAACAGAGCGGCGATTTTGCTGCACATCCTCCGCCTGCCTGGGCGAGATCCCACCTCACGGGCTTGCCTCGTAGCCCCTCGACGTGTTCCTCCTTCTTAATTCAAGTCGTGCACCCCTTTAGTTAGCGCCCCCTCTCTGCTCCTGCTTCCGCTCATCCATCGCCACGGTCGCCATGTGGGCTCAGAGGTGTGCGTGGTGGGGTGGCATTCGGAGACGTCATTCAGTTGCCGTCTGCCTGTCGGCCGTTATCGTTTCCCCATGTGCAACGATCGACTCCCCTGGCTCATTGGATCCGTGCTCCCTGTCCACACCCCCAGAGCTCTAGCCCCCATTCCCGGACACGCTCCGGTGCGA
>CAUYUJ010001573.1:75000-99625 GCA_963575745.1 Prorocentrum cordatum | reverse complement strand
CCCCCTCCTCCTCATCCTCCTCCTCCTCTTGTTCTTCTTCTTCGTCTTATTATTCTTATTCGTCTTATTATTATTACTATTATTATTATTAATATTATTAGTAGTAGTATTATTCTTAGTATTCTTCTTAGTATTATTATTATCATCATTTTTAGTAGTAGTCGTTTTCGTTTTATTGTTTTCCCCTTATGTTTCTTATTCGTCTTATTATGCGTATTATTATTGTTCGTCTTCTTCTTATTATTATTCGTATTCTTATTTGTATTATTCGTCGCCTGCGTCTTCTTATTATGTTTCCTATTATTATTCGTGTTTGTATTATTCGTCGTCTTATTCTTAATATGCCTCTTCTTATTCGTCTTATGATTATGCTTATTCTTCTTAGTATAGTTATTAGTATTACTCTTATTAGTGTTCTTCCTATTATTATTAGTATTATTCTTATTAGGTTTCTTCTTCTTAATATTATTATTAATATTATTATTATTATTATTACTCTTCGTCTTCCTCCTACTCCTCCTCCTCCTCCTCCCTCCCTCCCTCCCTACCCTCCCTCCCTTCCCTCCCTCCCTCCCTCCCTCCCCCCCCTCCCTCCCCCCCTTCCCTCCCTCCCTCCCTCCCTTCCCCTCCGCCTCCTCCTCCTTCTCCTCCTCCTCCTCCTCCTCCTCCTCCTCCTCCATCCTCCCGACGGGCACGCTGCTCGGATCGCAGCTCGGATCTCGCTCGGCCCGCTGCGCGCGGAAGGGCTCAACCTGCGGCGCGAACCCCAGCGCCACAGGCGCCCGGCGCGGGAACCGGCCTGCGCGCCGCCAGGCAGGGAGGGGGAGGGGAAGAAGGACTGCGCAGCATGGGGGCACAGAAGAAAGAGAGAGAGAGAGAGAAAGAGAAAGAGAGAGAGGGAGAGAGAGAGCGAGAAGGAAGGGGGAGAGAGAGAGAGGGAGCGAGAGATGAAGCGACAAGAGTCCTCGTTATTCCCTTGTCTCGCCCGCGTCTTCCTCCTGATCCACCCCCTCCTCCTCCTTCTCCTCCTCCTTCTACTCCGTCCTGCTCATCTTCATCCTCATCGTCATCATCTTCTTTATGTCAAGACCCTGATCTCGTGATTGCCAATTCGTCGGGTCTGGGCCCAATGTCATTACGAAGGATAGGTAGAGTCAGAGCGAGCAGAATGGCTGTTCCAAAGTTTGCGGAGTGCACCTACCAACCACCAAACCCAGGTGCGAAATATGCTCCGCGTACTCCCGTCATCATCAGAGGTGGCTTCCCAACCTTCACCAGCACCGACCTCCAAAAGCTGGAGAGCACAAGAGCCCCACCCGACCTCGACGGGGCTATGCCTGTCCTAATGTTTGTCAGCGTGGACCCCAAACTGTTGGTCGTTGCTCTGCGGATGTGTGAGCTACGTGGTTGCACGCCACGTGGTGTGAGCTACGTGGTGCATTCGTCGCGGTGTACGTGAGCCACGGGGACAAGAGTTGTGGTGAACGCTACACGGTGCAAGCAATGCGGTAGAAGAACACCGTGCAGGTGTCAGCTACGCGGCGGCGCAAGCTGTGCTGTCGGCTGTGCGGTAAAATGTGCGGCAAAGCATCCGTGGCGTAAGCCACGTGGTGCAAGCTGTGTAGTGCAAGCCATATGATGCAAGCCATGTGGTGCAACCTATGTATCGTAAGCTGTGCGGCGCACTGCGCACGAAGCGCCCACGAGCGGACACCAAGCGAAACCTCGGCTGACCTATCTGCCGCAAGAGGCACCACGAGGCGCCCACGGGCGGGCACCAGGCGCAGCCTCAACTGACCCATCCAATTCCGAAAGGAAGATGGGCAGAAACCTCAGAGTGCAAGCACGGTTCGAGGACATCTACCAACATTATGCTACACTCCTCCTCCTCCTCCTCCTCCTCCTCCTCCTGATTCATGTGGATCCTACAGATTCGTAAGGCACGAGCATGGAAATACTGTACCCGTGTCCTCAGAGACAGCCTTGGCATTCCTCCACCTCCTCCCCATCTTCCTTCTCCCCCTTGCAGCCCTCCTCCCCGTCCTCTCGAGTCTGTAGAGGGCGCTGGTAGTCATGACGAGCATGACAAGCCACCCCGTGGGCGGGGAAGAATAGCGGTAACGCGAAAGCCTACCCCATCTTCCCGCACCTACCCCAGCCCCCTCCGCTCTCCGCATCTCCCGTTCCCCCACCCCATGCCCGACTGTCGGGGGCGCGCAAACATGGATTAGCGATCCATGGATTTGGCGCGCGGTCGTCAAATGCGGCCGGTGCCGCCTCGTTCGGCAGCGGAAATCCGCGATTTCCCATGGGAACGGGACCCGTCGCTAATCCACGCCCTACTTGGTTAATGTTTGCGATCGTCTGATACTTCCCCCAAGCGTCTCGCCCGAGACAGATCATCGTGTAGCGTGATCCCCCTAAGCTGGACAGTCCACGGATGCATAGTGGCCCGCCGCCATACTGGTGGTTATGCACCAGGATGATAAAGCGCGAGGCGGTCGGAGGCAAGGACCATACTACATCTGGTTCTCGTCTCCGCCTGCCTCACGCGCTATGGTCCTGCAGCGGGACATCTGCACGGATCGAGGGCAGGTCGCGTTCTGCATCTAGTCTTCGTACGTTCTCGATCTTTATAATCAGACCGCCTGAAGTGCGAACGAATAGTGCAATATGACTCGGATGGAGGGCGGGCCGTTTTCAGAATTATGGTTATCACCCGAAGATGCCTGAAACGTGAGTATCCTCATGCCTGAAGTTCCAAAACCTCCTCGGGTGGAGGGAGGGTCGTCTCCAACAGCTGGCTCCTTCAGGGGAAATCCACAAATAACATGATCACACAACTTCCAACTCCAAATGCTGACACGGATGGAGACACGTGTTTGTTCGAAATGTGGCCATCGTCTGGGACCTCCTTGCAATTCAAAATCCTGAAGCTTGAGACGACTAACCATTCCACGATCGCTGTCTACCTAGCAAGCTCTTCAGGTCACAGAATAATAAAGCGTGGAATGTCCAACAACTGGAATCATACAAGACAGCTCCTTTTCAACATCGCCTCACATTCTCGCTTGGCCACCTTCAACTGTCTGAGAATATCTCCCACCTACAACGATGAAGGTCGAATCACCATCCGCTCATTGTGCGGTGCCGAACTATCTGGTCGAAAATGCTCCCAATCGATACTTTCCTGCGGCAAAACGATTGGCTTCTGCCAACGTGCTCCGGTCTCTAGCCCTCCCGTGCCCCGAACCGTTGCAGAGGCCACGGCGGTATCACCATTCCAGCCATCCCAGGTCACACGTCCCAAGACTGTGGCAAGCCCATGTATCCCTCATCTTCAGCGGACGATTGCCGTAGTGGAAGCTAGCACTTGCAATGCCTTATGATGAGCGGGTTGGGACGGGAGGATGTTCTGCAGCATGGCGCAAGCCAGCATGCTTGGTCTACTTCAGACCTCCTCCTCCTTTTCCTCTTCCTCCTCCTCCTCCTCCTCCCCACAACTCATGCTCCAACAGTCCTACCGACCCCCCGTCAGATTCCTGAATCATCCTTCTCCTCCGCCGCCTCCTCTCCTCCTCCCACCCATCAATCCCCTCACTCCTCCAACCCAGCCTCCACCTCCGCCTCCTCCCGCTGTTCATGCTCCAACTCATCTCATCGGGCACACTGGCATGCCATTGTGGCGGTCTGTCAGCGGCGTCAGTGAGCCTTCTACTGCTCCTCCAGCTGCGTGCACTAGATTTGGTCCCCCTCCTTTCGCCATCCACGACTCGTTTTCGCTTGCTCCCTCCTTCGTTCTCCCCGCCTCCTCGGGCCGTCTTGGCGCCGTCTTCTTGTTTGCTTGAATGATGCCATGAATTCGTTCGACGATGAACACCAAAACTCTACGGTGCAAATGCTCCGCTCGAACAGCATCAATAAAAAAACACTGCAAGCACGGTGGACCTGCTCCACTCGGCGCACAAGAGAAACGTAAGACTATGTCAAAGGGAAGGTGCGACGCACTAAATCGCACGCGAATACAAACCTCACGCGGGTGAGGCAACCAGAAATAGCAGGTCCATCGCAGAACGCCGCTTGGGACCGACTGCTGTCATCTTGGTACCGCACCTGACGACATGAAGAGGTTACCGCTGCACGTAATACATTATGTTACGGGGCGGAGGGCACGATGGATGGAACGATGCAGCCAACGACCCCAGCTTTATTTGCGCGGGTTCTTTGTCGCCCTGGCTCTCGAACCATCCAACATCGCGCGTACTGTGGGGTTTGGCTGGCGGGTGCTAACCACATTCGCCGGAGTGGCTCCCTTAAGAGGCAAGGCGACGGACAGGGCACCACGCCCTCCACCCAAGCTAAGACAACTACATATTGAGATCCTGCAGTCACAGTTGCTCGCACGTTGAGCGAATAGAGCCACTAGTGAAGGCGAAACACGAGACCATGTACTAACGCACCACTGATTCTCCCCCCGCGTCGGCTCACATGATCCTTCTCGTCCTCTTGCGTACGCAAGAGGCGCTGATACTCATCCCCACGAACACCGAGTCAACTTCGAAAGGCTTGGGAAGTGCACCCATCAGGACGACCCTTCTGCACTGGCTGGAGTGAACCACGGCAGGGCGAGACGTCTTATCGAACATCAACAAAGAGCTTCAAACTAGGCGATGGACAACCTCCCGCGACGCCTAAAAATGCGGATGGTTTGATGAAGCAACCGGATTGCTGCAATCAGGCGGTCGGATGGACCGCCCGACCGCACTAAACGTGCGACTGGTTCTAAGCAGGCGACCGGGTGGGTGGCACACGGCGTGGAGCCCCACTCGATGCCCGCCCTCCGCACTCGGCCGCCGAGACCAGGGGTGCGCACAGCCAGGTGCCAACGCCAGAATTGCCATGAGAGTTTGAAACGTAATCTCTGTGCACGGCCTTCAGGCTGCGAGCCATATTAAGGACGGAACACGTTGTTCGATCGACCGGACATGTGGATTCAATGGACGATCGAACAACAAGGTAAGCATTGAGTTTCAAACGCAACACACAACTGGCGCAAACCAATGAATGAAATGTGCATCGGTCAATCGAGGGAAATACAATCACACTCAACTAATACGCGTTCAACAAATGATCGCCGAATCAACTTCGAGTGGTTGAATTAACCGTTAATTGCTTGAACGCAAAAGTGCAATAACACTGAGGTGCTTAAGATGCATACGTCAAACATGATGTGCATGGCACTCCTCGACCTTGTCCAAACCAATGAGTGTAACGTGCGATGGCTCGCTCCGAGCAAACCGTAAATCTGCAAACCGATGGAGCTTCACATGGAATCAGTTTCTGCGAATCTCGGGTGGAACTATGACTACCTACCAGGCCGCCCCTCGGGAGCTCGGTCCCTCACTGCTGGCTTTGTTTGTTTTGGCATGTTTTCGCTTGTCCATCGTTTGCACTGGTCGCCCCAGGCTCGTCGGCCGCCCGTCGCTCGCTGGGCCTTTCGGCTGGCCCTTTCCCTGGCGTGTTTTGGTTGTTTTGGCTTGTTTCCGCTTGTCCATCGGTTGCACTGGTCGCCCCAGGCTCGTCGGCCGCCCCTCAGTCACTCGGCCCTTCGGCTGGACCGTTCCCTGGCTGGTTCTGTTTGTTTTGGCTCGTTTGCCCTTGTCCATCGATTGAGCTGGTCGCCCCAGGCTCGTCGGCCGCCCCTCGGTCGCTCGGCCCCCCGGCTGGCCCTTCCCCTGGCGTGGTTTTGTTGTTTGTTTTGATTTGTTTTCGCTTGTCCATCGGTTGCAATGGTCGCCCAGGGCTCGTTGGCCGCCCCTCGGGAGCTCGGCCCCTCGGCTGGCCCGCGCTCGTCGGCCGCACCATCGGTCGCTTGGCCGTGTTCCTTGGCGGCCGGCCGGCCCGTTCCTTGGCGTGTTTTGATTGCTTTGGTGCGTTTTCGTTTGTCCATCGGTTGCGCCGGTCGCCCCGCGCTCGTCGGCCGCCCCTCAGTCACTCGGGCCCTCGGCTGGACCGTTCCCTGGCGTGTTTTGGTTGTCTTGTTTTTTTTCGCTTGTCCGTCCCTTGCACTGGTCGCCCCAAGCTCGTCGGCCGCCCCCCGGTCGCGCGGCCCCTTGGCTGGCCCGCTCCCTGGCTGGATTTGGTTGTTTTGGCTTGTTCTCGCTTGTCCATCGGTTGCATTGGTCGCCCCAGGCAGGTCGGCCGCCCTCGGTCGCTCGGCCCCTCGGCCGGCCCTATCCTTGGCGCGTTGTGGTTACTTTGGCTTGTTTTTATTTGTTCATTGATGGCACAAGCTCGTCGGCCTTCCCTCGGTCGCTCGGCCCCTCGGCTGCCCCGTTCCCTGGTTGGTTTTGGTTGTTTTTTGGCGCGTCTTCGCTTGTCCGTCGGTTGCATCGCCCCAGGCTCGTTGGCCGCTCCTCGGGAGCTCGGCCCGTCGGGTGGCCCTTTCCCTGGCGTGTTTTGGTTGCTTTGGCTTGTTTACGCTTGTCCATCGATTGAGCTGGTCGCCCCATGCTCGTCGGCCGCCCCTCGGTCGTTGGAACTTTCGGCTGGCCCATTCCCAGACTAGGTTTGGTTGTTTTGGCTTGTCTTCGTGTGTCCGTCGGTTGCGCTGGTGGCCCCAGGCCCGTCGGCCGCCCTTCGGTCGGTCGGCCCCTAGGCCGGCCCGTTCCCAGGCTGGTTTTGGTTGTTTTGGTTTGTTTTCGCGTGTCCATCCATTGCACTGGTCGCCCCAGGCTCGTCGGCCGCCCATCGGTCGCGCGGCCCCTCGGCTGGCCCGTTCCCTGGCCGGTTCTGATTGTTTTGGTTTGGGTTGGCTTGTCCATCCGTTGCGCTGGTCCCCCCAGGCTCGTCGGTCGGCTGGCCCGTTCCCGGGCTGGTTTTGGTTGTTTTGGCTTGGTTTCGTTCGTCCATCGGTTGCATTGGCCGCCCCAGGCAGGTCGGCCGCCCTCGGCCGCTCGGCCCCTCGGCTGGCCATCTCCAATTGCTTGTTTGATTGTGTTGTCTTGTTTTCGCTGATCCATTGTCAGCACAGGTCGCCCCGGGCTCGTCGGCCGTCCCTCGGTCGCTCGGCCCCTCGGCTGGCCTTTTCCCAGGCTGGTTTTCGTTGTTTTGGTCTGTTTTCGCTTGTCCATCGTTTGCACTGGTCGCCCCCAGGCGCGTGGCCGAGCGACCGAGGGGCGGCCAACGAGCCTGGGGCGACCAACGCAAACGATGAACAAACGAAATCAAGAAAAACAATCAAAACCAGCCTGGGCACGGGCCAGCCGAGGGGCCGAGAGACCGAGGGACGGCCGACGAGCCTGGGGCGACCAGTGCAACAGATGGATGGACACGCGAAAACAAGACAACACCACCAAACCCAGCCTGGGAACGGGCCAGCTTAGAGGCCGAGCAGCGGAGGGGTGGCCGACGGGATCGGGGCGACCAGTGCAACCGATGGAGAAACGGAAACAACCCAAAACAACCAACGCCAGCCTGGGAACCAAAGGCGGCCGACGAGCCTGGGGCCAGCCGAGGGACCTGTGGCCGCCAGCGAAACCGATGGACAAACGAAAGCAAGCCAAAACGACCAAACCTAGCCCGGGAACGGGTCAGCCGAGGGGCCGAGCGACCGACGGGCAGCCGACGAGCCTGGGTCGACCAGCGCAACCGATGGACAAGCGAAATCAAACCAAACCTATCAAAACCAGCCTGGGAACTGGCCGGCCGAGGGGCCGCGCGACCGAGGAGCGGCCAACGAGCCTGGGGCGACCGGCGCAACCGATGGACAAGCGGAAATAATCCAAAACAACCGAAACCAACCTGAGAACTGGCCAGCCGAGGGACCGAGGGGCGGCCGACGAGCCTGTGGCCGCCAGCGAAACCGATGGACAAACGAAAACAAGCCAAAACGACCAAACCTAGCCCGGGAACGGGTCAGCCGAGGGGCCGAGCGACCGACGGGCAGCCGACGAGCCTGGGTCGAACCAGCGCAAACCGATGGACAAGCGAAATCAAGCAAACCTATCAAAACCAGCCTGGAATGGCCGGCCGAGGGGCCGCGCGACCGAGGAGCGGCCAACGAGCCTGGGGCGACCGGCGCAACCGATGGACAAGCGGAAACAATCCCAAACAACCGAAACCAACCTGGGAACGGGCCAGCCGAGGGGCCGAGCGGCCGAGGGGCGGCCGACGGGCCCGGGGCAACCAGCGCAACCGATGGACACGAGAAGACAAGCCAAAACAACCAACACCAGACTGATAACAGGCCAGCCGAGACCCCGAGCGGCCGAGGGGCGGCCGACGAGCCTGGGGCGAACAATGCAACCGACGGACAAGCGGAAAGAAGCCAAAACAACCAAAACCAGCATGGGAACGGGCCAGCCGAGGGGCCGAGAGACAGAGGGGCGGCCGACGAGCCTGTGGCCACCAGTGCAACCGATGGACAAACGAAATCAAGCTAACACACTCAAACCTAAGGCCAGCCGAGGGGCCAAGCGGCCGAGGCGCGGCCGACGAGCCTGGCCGGGGAGACCAGAGCAACCGATGGACAAGCGGAAACAAGCGAAAAAACCAAACCCAAACTGGGAACGGGCCAGCCGAGGGGCCGAGCGGCCGAGGGGCGGCCGACGAGCCTGAGGCGACATGGACAAGCGAAAGCAAGCCCAAACAGCCAAAACCAGCCCGAGAACGGGCCGGTCGACCGACGAGCCTGGGGAGACCAGCGCAACCGATGGACAAGCGAAAACAAACCCAAACAAGCAAAACCAGCCTGGGAACTGGCCAGCCGAGGGACCGAGGGGCGGCCGACGAGCCTGTGGCCGCCAGCGAAACCGATGGACAAACGAAAACAAGCCAAAACGACCAAACCTAGCCCGGGAACAGGTCAGCCGAGGGGCCGAGCGACCGACGGGCAGCCGACGAGCCTGGGTCGACCAGCGCAACCGATGGACAAGCGAAATCAAGCCAAACCTATCAAAACCAGCCTGGGAACTGGCCGGCCGAGGGGCCGCGCGACCGAGGAGCGGCCAACGAGCCTGGGGCGACCGGCGCAACCGATGGACAAGCGGAAACAATCCCAAACAACCGAAACCAACCTGGGAACGGGCCAGCCGAGGGGCCGAGCGGCCGAGGGGCGGCCGACGGGCCCGGGGCAACCAGCGCAACCGATGGACACGAGAAGACAAGCCAAAACAACCAACACCAGACTGATAACAGGCCAGCCGAGACCCCGAGCGGCCGAGGGGCGGCCGACGAGCCTGGGGCGAACAATGCAACCGACGGACAAGCGGAAAGAAGCCAAAACAACCAAAACCAACATGGGAACGGGCCAGCCGAGGGGCCGAGAGACAGAGGGGCGGCCGACGAGCCTGTGGCCACCAGTGCAACCGATGGACAAACGAAATCAAGCTAAAACACTCAAACCTAAGGCCAGCCGAGGGGCCGAGCGGCCGAGGGGCGGCCGACGAGCCTGGCCGGGGAGACCAGAGCAACCGATGGACAAGCGGAAACAAGCGAAAAAACCAAACCCACACTGGGAACGGGCCAGCCGAGGGGCCGAGCGGCCGAGGGGCGGCCGACGAGCCTGAGGCGACATGGACAAGCGAAAACAAGCCCAAACAGCCAAAACCAGCCCGAGAACGGGCCGGTCGACCGACGAGCCTGGGGAGACCAGCGCAACCGATGGACAAGCGAAAACAAACCCAAACAAGCAAAACCAGCCTGGGAACTGGCCAGCCGAGGGACCGAGGGGCCGACGAGCCTGTGGCCGCCAGCGAAACCGATGGACAAACGAAAACAAGCCAAAACGACCAAACCTAGCCCGGGAACGGGTCAGCCGAGGGGCCGAGCGACCGACGGGCAGCCGACGAGCCTGGGTCGACCAGCGCAACCGATGGACAAGCGAAATCAAGCCAAACCTAACAAAACCAGCCTGGGAACTGGCCGGCCGAGGGGCCGCGCGACCGAGGGCGGCCCGCGGCGACCGATGGACAAGCGGAAACAATCCCAAACAACCGAAACCAACCTGGGAACGGGCCAGCCGAGGGGCCGAGCGGCCGAGGGGCGGCCGACGGGCCCGGGGCAACCAGCGCAACCGATGGACACGAGAAGACAAGCCAAAACAACCAACACCAGACTGATAACAGGCCAGCCGAGACCCCGAGCGGCCGAGGGGCGGCCGACGAGCCTGGGGCGAACAATGCAACCGACGGACAAGCGGAAAGAAGCCAAAACAACCAAAACCAGCATGGGAACGGGCCAGCCGAGGGGCCGAGAGACAGAGGGGCGGCCGACGAGCCTGTGGCCACCAGTGCAACCGATGGACAAACGAAATCAAGCTAAAACACTCAAACCTAAGGCCAGCCGAGGGGCCGAGCGGCCGAGGGGCGGCCGACGAGCCTGGCCGGGGAGACCAGAGCAACCGATGGACAAGCGGAAACAAGCGAAAAAACCAAACCCACACTGGGAACGGGCCAGCCGAGGGGCCGAGCGGCCGAGGGGCGGCCGACGAGCCTGAGGCGACATGGACAAGCGAAAACAAGCCCAAACAGCCAAAACCAGCCCGAGAACGGGCCGGTCGACCGACGAGCCTGGGGAGACCAGCGCAACCGATGGACAAGCGAAAACAAACCCAAACAAGCAAAACCAGCCTGGGAACTGGCCAGCCGAGGGACCGAGGGGCCGACGAGCCTGTGGCCGCCAGCGAAACCGATGGACAAACGAAAACAAGCCAAAACGACCAAACCTAGCCCGGGAACGGGTCAGCCGAGGGGCCGAGCGACCGACGGGCAGCCGACGAGCCTGGGTCGACCAGCGCAACCGATGGACAAGCGAAATCAAGCCAAACCTAACAAAACCAGCCTGGGAACTGGCCGGCCGAGGGGCCGCGCGACCGAGGAGCGGCCAACGAGCCTGGGGCGACCGGCGCAACCGATGGACAAGCGGAAACAATCCCAAACAACCGAAACCAACCTGGGAACGGGCCAGCCGAGGGGCCGAGCGGCCGAGGGGCGGCCGACGGGCCCGGGGCAACCAGCGCAACCGATGGACACGAGAAGACAAGCCAAAACAACCAACACCAGACTGATAACAGGCCAGCCGAGACCCCGAGCGGCCGAGGGGCGGCCGACGAGCCTGGGGCGAACAATGCAACCGACGGACAAGCGGAAACAAGCCAAAACAACCAAAACCAGCATGGGAACGGGCCAGCCGAGGGGCCGAGAGACAGAGGGGCGGCCGACGAGCCTGTGGCCACCAGTGCAACCGATGGACAAACGAAATCAAGCTAAAACACTCAAAGCTAAGGCCAGCCGAGGGGCCGAGCGGCCGAGGGGCGGCCGACGAGCCTGGCCGGGGAGACCAGAGCAACCGAGGGACAAGCGGAAACAAACCAAAACAATAAAAACTAGCCTGGGGACGGGCCGACCGAGGGGCCGAGCGACCGAGAGGCGCCCGACGGGCCTGCTGCGACCAGCGCGATCGCTGATCGCGAAAACAAGCCAAAACAACCAAAACCAGCCAGGGAACGGGCCGCATGGGCCACCCGAGGGCCGAACGACCGAGGGGCGGCCAACGAGCCCAAGGCAACCGACGGAAAAACGAAAACAAACCAAAACAACCCAAACCGGCCAGACAAGCAAAAACAACCGACGGACAAACGAAAGCCACCAGAAACAAGCCAAACAACCAAACCCTAGAAGTAGATTCGGTTTGCGCACGCCCCAAAAAAACATCCCACAATAGCCGTTCTTGAAATAGGAAGGCGCGTAAAGTTTTGTAGGGATCAAGAAAAAAACATAGTTTCAACGACCAATGAGTAATGACCTAAGGAACATCGAGCCCCTTTCGTACCCAAACAGTTCCTTGTTTCAACGTCTTGACTGTACGCGGGCGTTTTCTTATTCGGCGTTGCGACATTGGGCGGAACGGAGGAGGGAGGGGGTGCTCTGGCTCCAGACCTCTGCTTCGTGCGACTGTTTGCAGCTTGCAGCAGTGCGTCCCATGGGGGAGACTCCAACTGCTCGAAACAGGCGCCAAAAACAGCCAAGATGTTCTCAATTGGGGGGAGGGGGGAGGGCGGGTGCGAGGGCCCGCGCCGATCGGCAGAACAATGAATAAGTAAACGACGTCTTGACTGTTTGATCTGTATTGGTTCAAACCCTCATGGCCGAGCTGCGACGGAAGAGCCCAACTCAGCTAACAGGCGCAACAGCGCGGCGGCCCGTCTGCCGCGAGGATCCTGGCTCGGCGCCCCCCCCCAACCGCTCGTAGCACTAGGATTCGCGATGAGGATGCAAGGGCCTTGGATGCCCATTTCGAAGCTTCTCGAGCGAGGCGCGGCCAACGAAAGTGGCCAAGGATGCACCGAGGAGGCAAGGATGCAAGGTTATCCTTGGGAAGGTTGCTCATCCTTACTATGCGGGTTGACTGTACTCCCCCTCGGCCGTGCCAAGACGAAGCCAAGACTGGGGCGAAGCCGAATCGGGACAAACAGGGGGGGGTCCCCCTTGGCGGCTTTGTTCCCAACCATCCTGTGGTGTTGGGTCCTCGTTTTGAAGAGACACGCCCCGCGTCACTCACTCCTCCTCGCCCCCCCCTCCTCCACCGCCCGCATGCGTCACCCAAACCCACTTCGGCACACCCCTCCCACGTTTCGTGGCCCCATAGGGAGCTCCACCGAAGGCCCCAGTGCCACCGCCCGCATGCGTCACTCACACCCATGCCGGCACACCCCTCAGGCCCCAGTGCCACCGCCCGCATGCGTCACTCATGCCCATTCCGGCACACCCCTCACGCGTTTCGTGGCCGCATAAGGGAGCTCTACTGCAGTGCCACCGCCCGCATGCGTCACCCACACCCATTTCGGCACACCCCTCACACGCTTCGTGGCCCCATAGGGAGCTCCACCGAAGGCCCCAATGCCACCGCCCGCATGCGTCACCCACACCCATGTCGGCACACCCCCTAGGCCCCAGTGCCACCGCCCGCATGCGTCACTCATGCCCATTCCGGCACACCCCTCACGCGTTTCGTGGCCGCATAAGGGAGCTCTACCGCAGGCCACAGTGCCACCGCCCGCATGCGTCGCCCACACCCATTTCGGCACACCCCTCACACGCTTCGTGGCCCCCAGAGGGAGCTCCACCGAAGGCCCCAGTGCCACCGCTCACATGCGTCACTCACACCCATGCCGGCACACCCCTCACACGTTTCGTGGCCCCGTAGGGCGCCCCACCGAAGGCCCCAGTGCCACGGTCCGTATGCGTCACTAGCACCCATTCCGGCACACCCCTCACACGCTTCGTGGCCCCACAGGGAGCTCCACCGAAGGCCCCAGTGCCACCGCCCGCATGCGTCACCCACACCCATTGCGGCACACCTCTCACGCGTTTCGTGGCCCCACAAGGGAGCTCCACCGAAGGCCCCAGTGCCACGGCCCACATGCGTCACCCGCACCCATTTCGGCACACCCCTCACACGTTTCGTGGCCCCATAAGGCGCTCCACCGAAGGCCCCAGTGCCACCGCCCACATGCGTCACCCACACCCATCTCGGCACACCCCTCACACGTTTTGTGGCCCCACAGTTATCTCCACCGAAGGCCCCAGGGCCACCGCCCGTATGCGTCACCAAACACCCATCTCGGCACACCCCTCACGCGTTGCGTGGCCCCATAGAGAGCTCCAACGAAGGCCCCGGTGCCGCCGCCCGCATGCGTCACCCACGCACATTACGGCACACCCCTCATGCGCTTCGTGGCCCCATAGGGAACTCGGCATTCCCATCACAGGTTTCGCGGCCCCACAGGAAGCTCCACCGACAGCCCAGTGAATGCGTTCGCATGCGCCCACCGCACCTATTTCGGCACACCTCTCACGCGCTTCGTGGCCCCATAGGGAATTCCACCGACGGCCCCAGTGGCTGCTTTCGGACGCGCCCACCGGACAAATTTCGTGACACCCCTCACACGTTTCGTGGCCCCATCAGGAGCTCCTCCGAATGCCGTGCATACAACGACGGTACTCACAACTGCATATGGTTGGGTCCTTCGCTAAGCTATTGTTTCCCCCCTAGAGGGGGTCGCGGCTTTCATTGCTTCCCTCGGCGGTGTGTTTTTTCCCCCCCTCGAGGCTTCTTTTTTCGTCGAAACTTTTTTTCTCCCTCGGAGGGGGACAATGGGCCACAAATAGGGGATCTCTGAGATCCGGCGGTTCTGGAGGACGTATCGAGCGTCGTAGCCGCTCCAGACGCTCGGGAACGCTCTGAGAGCGCTCTGGAACGACTTCTCTTGGAACTGGGCTCACCGCACATGCTCCCCCCTCCCCGCTCCCCACGGATCCGCGCGCTTCTAGCCGCAGCTCGGGGGCGGCTTCGGCTTCCCTCCCGCGGCGGCGTGCGTCGGACCCCCCCGATGCGCCTCCAGCGGGCCCTGCTGCTGGGCGCCGAGCCCTTGCCGCTGGCAAAGGTTGACGTCGTCGGCCGAGTCCCACGTGGCACCCGCGTCGCCCTCGCTCTTGCAGTCTGTAGGAGAAGAAACAACGCCATAAGCGTAAACTTGTGGCGTTCCGCGTGGATTTCTTGGATCTGCGCTGGACCCCATTCCCTGGCGCGCGGAGCGCGCCAGGGGGGGCCCAGCGCGGATCCAAGAAATCCGTGCGGGGCGCCAAAAGTTTATGTTGATGGCGTGTTTTCTTCTTCGCGTCTGGCTTCGCGACCCGCTGCTCGCAGTGCACACATTCGGCCCTGCTCGGCCGCGCCCTGCGCTTGGCCGCGTGCGGCAGGTGGCAGAACCTGCAGGTGCGGCCGTTCGCACAGCCCACCTCCGTCCCGAGGAAGAGGCAGGGCCTGCAGGTCCCGGCGGCGTGCTGGGCCTCGCTGGCCTTGAGCATCGTTTAGCCGATCCCCATCCCCAGCGGCGTGGCCTGGGCCCAACTGGCCGATTTACCCCCCTAGATGGGATATGGGCTGTCCCCTTCTGGTTTCGAGGGGTGTATCCCCAGCTGGGGTGGTAATTTGGTGGGGGTCTCGAAGGGGATGAGAATGGGGATGGGGGTCGGTTAAACGATACTGAGGCCTTCAACCATTCTGCCTCCTGCTGCTCGTCGACCTCGCTCTCCTCTGCACACCGAGGGCTGTGGTTCTCGGAGTGGGAGCTGCTCGACGCCGAGCCGCCGCTGCCGTCGTGCTCGCTGCAACCGCTGAACCGCCGGCTGCTGCCACGGAGGTCCGACAAGGACCAATAGCTGCCTGATGCGCAGGGAACATCTTCTGGGAACGATCCGTGAGTGGTGTCGCTCCCACTGGCGCTCCCGACTTGATCGTCGTCCACTCGCGCAGGCCTCCCTGGTGCACTGTCGCACGCATTCTGGAACGCGTCCACCCGCGGGAGGCATCCCCCAGCGGCGCTCCCAAGATTACCGTCGCTGTTGCTGCGGCCGAGTCCAGGCCCGACGCTCACCAACTTCAACAAACGATCATTGACGACCAGTCTTGCTCCGTCAGCCTGGCGTGTGCCCTTCATGCCGTTGCCGCGGCCGCTGCGCATGAGACTGATTGTCGTGCCAAGATGCTTGAGCCACGAGCGCTCCCAGCCTGCCACGAGTGCGACCCGTGAGCCCGATCATATTACAACGATCTATCTGGACGGTGAACACGCGACGATGCAAGTTGGTAAGGCTTCGGGTTGCGCAAAGAAAGCCCTCCCAGGTGGTTCCGGCTGGCCTCAACAGGCCCCCCGAGGTGTCAGTCCCTCTTGGCCTCAACAAGCCCCCCCGATTAGTCCGGGGCGGACTCGGGTGGCACCGGGGTGTTGAGACCGTTCTAAACTACTCGGGGGCATGTTGAGTCCAGCTGGGACTACTCGGGGGCCTGTTGAGGCCAGCTGGGACTACCTGGGTGGGCTGCCTGTGCACAGCCTGAAGCCTTACCACGCGCGACGATGCAATTTTGTTCAGTGTCAGGCTAGCGGTTCGTTCCCTATGGACTCGACTGAGCCGCCTTGACTGTTGATGAAGTGCGGACTGGCCTGGCCTGGCCTGGCGCCGGCTTTCTCCGCCTCGTTGCGGTTCTCATGGGCCGTTTGGGTGCCTTACGGGGCGCTCTTGGGAGCATCCTGGGAGCCCCTCGGGAACCTCTTGGGCGCCTCTTGGGCGTCTCTGCGGGGCCCCTTTGGGAGGCCCTTTTTGGGGCCTTATGGGGCCTAAACGAATCAGACTTGAGCTTCTGCAGGAACCCCTTCTGAAGTGAACAAAACATATGCTCTTGGACCCCTGGGAGAAGACTGATAGGACAAGAGCGGGAATCGCCAATTTTGTCAGTTGGGCTCGCATGGGGAAAAAGGCGAAAGGATCATTGGGATGATGAACCGGCGGATGACGAAGATGACAGCGTCGATGACGGGGAGGGCGGCGAGGAAGCAGGAGGACAACGAGTAGGAAGGCACGCGCGGGGACCAGGAGGGAAATATGGAAGAAGACACGTGCCGGGGGGAACGGAGCGGAGGACGAGGACGAGGACGAGGACGAGGATGAGGATGAGGAGGAGGAAGAGGAGGAGGAGGAGGAGGAGGAGGAGGAGGAGGAGGAGGAGGTATCGGCATCGCTCCTCTGAGTCCAAGGGCCGGATGGACTTGGGAGAAGTTTGGGGACCCCCACTCACATCAAGCCCTCGGCTCTCCACCACTGGAGGGCGCCAGCGACGGTGCCCGTCGGCAGACGCCGGCGCACGGCCGAACTCCTGAGGCTGCTGCGCACTCAAGGAGCAATCAACCCTGGCCCCTCGAGCTCAAGGTAGCCCGCAGCAATCGGGCCAGTGAAGACAGTGGCCTCTTCTCTCAAAGAGTTTTTTATTAAAAAAATGAGGAGGCACCACCACATCGAGTTCGAGCGCGCCGAGCGGGGAAAAATAAAGGCCAGGACAGAAGGGAAAGTCGAGTACGCGCAACTCGTCGATGAAACAAAAACCAGAGGACGACGGAGGCCGACTGGCAAGTAAAATGTCAAACGAATTACCGAAGGCGAAGCCAGAAGCAGGCTTCGTCCGAGACCAGAAGCGGGCGAGGCTCGCCCCTCCACCCCCCCGAGATAGGATCTTTCCCCATCTCGAGGGCTTTGAGATAAGTAGCGTCGTTACTGGATGCAAACCCTTGGCGCTCACCCCACAGGCGGGACCGAGGAGCCGACGGCTGGCAACGGGCACAACAGCAACGGCAAAATGCAAGAAAACCTTCAGCAAGGAGAATGACGTGTCCACGGGCGCTACGAGACTCAACAGGGCCCTGAGCGGCGAGGGGGCGATCGGGGGGTTTGGCATCACGGACAACCCAGGACGCCCCCGCCCGCGGGCCCCCAAAGGCCCTAGCTCTCTTGGGGGGCGGAGGCCCCCCCGAGCCGCCCAGGGGACCCTGCTCGCCAGCAGGGGCGGGGGGGGCGCGCACAGCCAGACGAGGCGCCTTCGGGCGCGGGCCCCCAGGGGCCTCTTCAGAGCCTCTCCCCCTACTAGTCCCCTCGCTCCTGGTGAGACGTGGGGATAGCGGGGAGGGGTCAGGACCGACCTGGACACGGGGGGCTTCCTGGGCCAGGAGACACGGGGCCTTGGTGGGCCACCCCGCACACGCGTCAGCGAGGTCGAGATCCCGACGCTCCTCCTCCGTTTGAAACCTCACCCGTTTAAACGCCAGGAGCCGCTCAGGGCCCTCTACTGCCGAAGGCTGGAGCTCATCGTCATCCACTTCCAGCAGGCCCACAGGGCCCAGGCGGGCGCCGTCGGCGCCCGAAGGGTCCACAGGACCCCCAGGGGACGGGGTCGAGACTCCAGGCGGCCCGACAAAACCGTCACCCGCGGCGTCACCCGACGTTGAGCTCGAGGCCCAAAGGGCCGCAGCCCCGGCAACTCTACACATGCGGAGCCTCAGGGCCCTCGCACCTTTGGCAGATAAGGCATAGGCGGGGCAGCGGTCACAGGCCCACTTTTGTCCACGCCTCCGCACGAGGCGCGGGAACTCCACCGCCGTAGGCGGCGGCGGCGCCCCCGTCCACTGGCCGCCCTCGGTCGCAGCTCGCCTCGCCCCAGCCGCATCCTGCTCCTGGGCCCAGCGCTGGCGTAGCGCCAGGGGTCGCCGCCTCGGGATCTCCGCGCGGTCGGGCGGCACGGCGCCGTCGAAGGTGACCATGGAGACGTTGGCGATCCAGGAGGCGACTTGCCTCACTCTTGCCAGGGCCTGCGTGTGCCTGTCCACAGAATCTCGGGGAAGGTCGTGAAGGCGACGTCCCCTCTTGGCCGCTTGATCTGCCAGGTCGTTGCACCGCCTCTCCCAGGTGTCCTCCTTCGAATGGCCCTTGACGCAGGTGGCGCGGACAGGGGGCAGGGTACAGGTGTCAGGCACATGGAGACATCCGCTCCTCAATGCGATGCCAGATCTGCCTCCACAGGTCCACGTTGTCACGCCGAGGACTGCAGCGCCATCGCCGCCCACGGGGCAATCCGTCGAGCAAGGGTCAGTAGTCCGTGTGGATGTGGATCGGGGCGATTCCAATCGTGAGAACCTGCAGCACCGCATGCAGTTCGGCACGTGCCGAAGTCTGGCGGGGGCCTGGCAAAGCACCAAACATAGCTCCCGAATAGGTAGCATCTCCCACGACCACGAAACCCCAACCAGCCCGTGCTGCAATATCCCAACGCAATAGCTTCTTTCATGAGCCATCCGTGAAAATGCACCCCGTGACGACAAGGGGCTCAGCACGTGCTCCGCGATCGTAGTGCCAAGCACCAGCGTCGCACCTCGGGGGCAGCGCAGGCTGGAAAGAGTTGGGGAACAGGCCCCTGGAGTAGAGCAAATCCCCTGGGACCGTGGCCAGGGCAGCATTCAGCGTATCTTCATCCACGGCTCGCTCTCGCATGTCGTCCACGGTTGAACAGCACCAGTAGCGATGATGAAGAGTGCCCAGGGTGCCCCAGCAACTAAGACAGTGTGGGTTCGTGGCGTAGGCGTACTGGTATAATCTCTGCTGCGAGAAATGACCACCCAGCACCGCCGTGCGAAGAGCAGCTCTCGCCAGGGGATCCAGAACCCACTTCTTGGCCTTCGCCCCAGCCTGCAATAGCCCACGTATGGGTGCTAGCCAGATGCCTGCAGGATCCTTGTGACGCGGTGCAGGTATCTCAGGCATGACGTCTGGCCGCTGTGCCCACTGCTCCCAACCAACCACCTCGTAGCCCAGCAAAGCGAGCCACCTAACGACGCAGGGAGCGGTAGCCCGTAGGTCAAGCACTTCCCCAATGCGAGTCTGGACGCTGTAGCACGAGGAGCACTTCCATCCGAGGTGTAGCACCGACCGCGGGATGGCACCAGCGGGTCCTTTGACGAGCTTCCAATTCGTGGGGGCGGGTGCTGACGCAATCTGAAAGTACTGCGTCCTCCAGGCGACCTGCATGTCGTCCATAGAGCATTCAGCAGGCTGCATCATGAGCGCCCAGTTGTAGATCGGGCCGACCACAGCGACGCACCCTGGGTGCTGCGATGGGGAGCGGCCCAGCCGAGCTGCAATCCAACGCGAGCCACCATTCGGTATCGCATCCCACCCCTGCTCCACCATTGCGGTAATCCTGCGCAGTGCATGCGGGGCAGCGCCTAAGATGTCCTAACCGTAGGTGACGGCGGGGCCGACTGCTGCCCGAGCAACCTTCTTGACCTTGGCCCCGAGCGGCCGCAAGCGCTTGAAGTGTCGAGCCCTCTTGCCTACGTTGCGCATGCGCCTCCTCAGCACATGCCCATGGCACGGCTTGCCTGCGCCAGCTTCCAAGCCCAACACTTCGAGCCAAAGCTGCTGACGGAATCCGTACTTCTTCAGTCGCGCTGCCACCAAAGTCGGTATCTGCTCGTCGGAGCCTGCAAGCAAAGCCTTAGACTTCGCAATAGGTAGGCCCAAGTCCGTCAAGGAGTCACAAAGCAGCTTGATCACGTCAACGGACACCTGCTGGAGAGGCTTTAGCTGCGATCTGCAGGGTGAGGCCGTCGGCGACAATATCCAGCGATGACGAGAAGCCTGCATCACCATTGACTTGGAGGGGGTACACCGTGGCCACGAAGTCGTCCATGGCAGACAGCATGAGGAGCAGGACTAAGGCCATGGCGTACTTGCACCCAGGCAGCACGCCTTGATCCACCACGACCGAGTAAGATGTGGCCTGCAGCCACACCAGCCTCCGAGGCGCTCGGTACATGGCCAGCGCACACGATAGTAGCTGGCGAAGAAAGGCGTGCGTCTTGGTTGCTTGAATGAGCCGACGCCAGCAGATGCGATCAAAACACTTCTCGGTATCCACTATGACCGTGACGACGCCTTTGTCTGAGGCCAAGGCCGCTTCAGCGCGAAGAAAGGCACGAGCGGCAACATCTTGAGTCGTCTTGCCGACCGACAAGGCAAAGTAAGGCCGATCATGCTCGTGGAGCCACTGCCGAAGTTGGACGCTGCGTACATGCGTCCATACCCGATACACCGCCTGCAGGGGCGCAATGCGTCTCCAACCGCCCTTGGGCTTGGCCAGCATCACAATGTGGACGGCCATGAGCTGGGTCGGCCAGCGCCCCCAGCGCTCCGCCAGCCACATGATGTAGACGAGCAGGGCGAGGGTGGGCTCGCTGAGGAGGCCCGAGGACCTTGGGGCCAGCTTGTCCGCACCCTGGCCCGTGTGCCATTTGAACTGCTTGGCGGCCCGCCGCACCTCGGCGATCTTGGGGGCAGGAAAGGCAGCTTTTGGGAGGCCCCACAAAGCCTCCCTCAGGTCGGCCGTGCCGCCGCAGTCCTCGACGTGCTGCAACTGAAAATCGCCTTGACCCTGCCCAGCTCCACCCACTTGCGCAAGCGTCGGGGGCCGCGACGTCGTAGTAGCATGCCAGATGTTGGCCCAACGGTCCATCTGATCATCAGCAATGTGCTGCGCCGAGGATGTAGGGCCCCCGTGGCGATGGACCTGCGCGCGGGGCACCCCTGCAGGCTTGGTGGAAGAGAACAAGGGTTTGATGCGGCCCGCCTCGCAGCCAGCAGCCCTGGTGGCGAAAGACCTTCCCATGTCTCGCATAGCTGCCACCTCCAGCTCCTCGGCATACATGCCGCGCCAAGCGACCACGGCACGCGCGGCGCCACGGGCTGCATCGCGAAGGTCGGCCGAGGAAACGCATGGACAGCAGTCAGCAGAGTAGGGCATCCCACCAGGGGGGAAAAGGCAACCATCATCACAATCGATGTTCATGTGCCGCGCGCCCCTCCCACATCCCACGTCTGTAGACTGGCCTCCCAACTGTCCCGACTCCGCCCCGCGCAAGGGCGTTTGTCGGTCCAGGGGCTCTATGGGCAGGGGAGCGCACGACCCTGGTGGAGAAGACGAGGGCCTCGTCGATGCAGCCAGCGAGGCCGATGAAGTCAAAGTAGCTGGCGGTGCCAAAGGAGAGGCCCGAAGGCAGGGGGGCATGAGGGCGGCGACCCCAGGTACTGCAACGCCAGGACGATCACCACCCTCACGATTACCGGTGAGGTCCTCAGGGGCATCAGGAGAGAGGGGTACCGCGCCAGCCCCAGGTGCTGGAGCGCCAGGACGGCCAGCGGGTAGGTGCGAGCAAGACACCTCGCCATAGCCAAACTTACGCCTCTCAATTGAAGGTGAAGACGAGGGCCTCGCCGATGAGAGTAACGAGGCCGATGAAGTCAACACAGCCGGGGGTGTCGAGGGAGAGGCCTGTGGGTAGGATAACGTAACGGCGGCGGCCCCAGGTACTGCTGCGCCAGGACGACCACAACCATCACGATTACCGACAGGAAACTCAGGAGCAACAGGAGAAAGGGAAACCGCGCCAACCCCAGGTGCTCGAGCGGCAGGACGGCCAGCGGGTATGGACGTGCTTGACCTCTCGCCAGAGCCCAGCTTTCGCCTCTTGACTGCATGCCGCACGCCGCACGCACCTCCTGCATCCGCAGACTGGCCACGACTTTTCAGGCTCCGTCCCACGCGTGGGTCTATGTCGGTCCAGGGCCTCCGCAGGCAGGTCAGCGCACGGCCGCGCCGAAGAAGTAGGCGCAGACGCCGCAGTCGACGCATCTGCTGGTGCCGACGGCGCCGCAGTATACGAGGCCGTGGGGGGTGGGAATGGGGGGGTGATCGCGTCGGCCGCGGGTGCTGCTGCGCCAGGGCGGGGGGCGTGGTCACGATTGCTCAACTTCAGCACGCTGGGGGGGGCTCACGCAGTAGCTGCCGACCCCGACGGCCTCCACTGCAACCCCAGGAGTAAGAAGAGTGACAGGGTCGGCATCAGCCCCAGGACGACCAATGACCGAGGAAAGAGACGGTGAGCACGCCGTAGCTTCACCATGGGCCGTCGGCCACTGGTCAGGGATCCAGCGGTCTGAGGCAGCCGCAACGTTCCGCACCACGGGAAAAAGGCCACGAAGAATCCGCACCACCTTCTGACAGTCAGTGCCCAGGTACGCCCGCTCCGCCGCAGGCGATACCAACCTTTCCAAGCGTCGAAGGAGCCGGTCGTCAGCATGACCACCGCGGAGCAGGTCCTCGGCAGCCTGGGCCAGGCGTCTAGCCCTTCGTGCATCAGGAACTGCTGCGGGGTGTGGCCCCGCATGAGCACCGCCCGCTTGTCGCCGCACGTAGTCGACCTTAGCAGCCCGACCGCGGTAGAGGTCACCGTCAGCGTCGATGCGGTACTCCGCGAGCAGCTCGTCCTCTGCGGCGGTCACGAAGGCCGCGTAGAGGGAGTCGAGACGCACCTGCGCCTGCACAGCCGTGGCTTCCCCTCCCCGTGCCACGTCAGCCCCGATGATGCCCTGGTGGTCGGCTGTCGTCACAGGGGCGCCGTCATCGTCAGGCGCCGCCTTCGGGAAAGCCTTTGGGCCTGACAGCACCAGGGACTTGGCGGCCTTGGCGCGCGCGTCGATGGGCACTTGCATGGGGTAGCTTCCCCTCAGGCCACCGTGGAACTGGCCTCGGCTGCGAAAGCGACCCTGCAAGAGACAGACTGGAGAGCCAGTAGTCGATGCTGGAGTAGTTCCCTTTCGCGCTCCTGCAGGTGCCTCCAGACTCCCGAGCCACGGTGGCGGCTGGAATATAATCCAAGAAACCATCGGCATCAAGAACTGACGGCTCACAATTGAAATCCGCTGCCATGATAAACGGCCTGTTCCACCCACGCAGCGCCGTTCCAATGTCGCAAAGGCGTGCAGCATTGACCCCAGCGGCCCACTTTCCAACCTCGAAGTAGGCAGCCACCAACACCACTCCTCCTCTGATGCCGAAGTCAGCGTGGCAAGCAACGGCGAAACTCGGCAGCACGACGAAAGAGTCGGGGATGGCCGAGGTGCCAGGCATGGCCGTAACACTGATGTGGCGTCTGATGAAGAGTACAACCCCAGCGGACGCCCGCCCAGACTCCAGTCGCCGACACGGTGTGATGATGGCGTGCCAACCCCCCCGGGCTGCCCATCCCTGCGCGCGCCGAAGCTCATCTCCGTCAACGCGGAGCTCCTGCGCCGCGACAGCCTTCACCGAGGGGTCGCACTTCTCCAGAAATTCACGGCAAGTCCCCCACGACGAGCCGTTGTAGGTGACGAACACCACGTTCTTCCTGGCTGCGCGGCGTCTGCCACGCCGCTCACATCTGACCTGCGTCTTCCCATGCTGTAGCTGCTGCTCCAGAGAGACGAAAAGCGGCTGGCGCCTTGGCTGCAGGCGCGATGGGGGGCCGCTGGAGCTGCCGTCTGGCCTGAGGCGGCAGCCGCTGGTGCCGCAGAGGCCGCAGCGGGGGCCTCCGCGTGCTGGCCAGCAGCGTCGGGTGCAACCCCAGTGGCTGCGGCCTGCAAGGCTTGCGCAGCAGGGAAGGCCATTCCCATGGCTTGGACCTGCGCGTTGATCGACTCGAGGAGCGCGATCCCTTGGCCGTTCTGCACCTGGGTGGGGGCCACACCGAGCAGGGTCTGCAAGCCGCACAAAGTGGTAGCCAAGCCCTGCAGGTCCACTCCGCTGGGGCCCGCAGCAGCTGCAGCGACGGCCCGAGTGGCCTGGGCTGCCTCCCGCTCCAGTACCTCAATCTCGCCGTCGATCGTGGTCTGCAGCCTGTGCAGCGTGGCGACTCGCTCTTCAGCCTCGAAGAGGTCGGCGCCTGACTTGGCCCGACGCTCTCGCGCATCCGTGAGCTTTGCCTGCAGCTCGCGGAGGACAACTTCGGGCGGCTGGGCCTGCCTCTCGGCCAGCTCCAGGTCGGCGAGCTCGGCCTTGGCGGCGATGATGAGCGGATGGTCGTCGGCGTACTGCAGCCCCTGCAACGCCTTGTCTCGCCCGAGCCACAGGTGTGGTGGCCGCACCATCGGACCGAGGACCACCAGCAGCACGATCACCTGGATGACCCGAACGACGGCGCCTCCGAGCCGAAGTCGACCGCGGCGGTTGGCCTCCGTCGTTGCGCGGCGGCGTCTCGGCGGGGGGCGCACGGCCAGCACGGTCACGGCCGCACTTCCAGCACGTCTGGCGGCTGCCGAAGTTGGTCTTGAAGCCGCAGGCCCATGTGGCCGCACAAGCCCACTGTGCGTCGGCAGCGCCGCCTGGCGGGGCTCGCCACGGCGGCGTGGCCATGGGGCCAGTCGGC
>CAUYUJ010001573.1:0-72500 GCA_963575745.1 Prorocentrum cordatum | reverse complement strand
TTTCAGCCTCCACTTCATCTTCACCTGCCTTGCGATAGTTTGCGCTTTCTCGGCCCCCCGTTACTCTTTGCTTTCTCCTCAGACAAGCGTAGAATGTGAGGGGCCATACATGACGGAGGGACGGGGAATGAGAAGTGAGGAACGAGCAGGAAGTGGAGGAACAGGATGGAGGAGGAACAGCAGCAGAAGGTGGACCAGGACAAGGAGGAGAACGCGGATCAGCAACGACGGAGGAATCAATGATAACCAGAGACCACAATCCCCAGCGGCGATTGTAAATCCAAGGTGGTTCCAACAAATTGTTCGCGCGTCCTCCGGGCCATCGTCCTTCTGTTCTTGATTGGCTTGCGCCCTTGTCGTTATCACTGTCGTTGTCGATGTTGTCGCCGTCCTCACATGTTTCCCGCAGTCCACATCCTACACCTCATCGTTCCTCTCTACTCCACCTCCTCATGCCGTCATCATGCTCCTGCTCTTCCTCATCCTGGCTTCCCTCGCCCCTCCTCGTACTTCGGTCTCTCCTCCTTGCCTTCATATTTCTCCTCTCGCGAGAGACTTCCTCAACGGCATGAATTCTGGCTTGGCGCTCCCGCCCGAGAGGTCCTTCCGAATGACTCAGAAATCCTGCTCTCACTTCGGCGCCAGATAACTGCCCCCTCGGGCCAGGGGCGTTTGAACCCCTCCTGGAGGACCATTCGATAACAGCAGTGGAATCAAACTGGTCGTTTGGTCCTTGCCCCGTTTGGGAGCCCATTTGCGAGGATGTCTCAGGCGAACGGGCTGGGCCACCTAGCGCGCCAGATCTCGGAGCCCTGAGTTGCGAGGAGGTCTCAGGCCAAACTGGCCGGGCTACCGAAAGTCAGGGCATCTCTGAGACTTAAAATGGAATGATGCCGCAGAAGAAACTGGCCAGATCATTTCGCGCGCAGCATTTCTGAGCCTGGAGTTGCGAGGATGTCTCAGGCGAAGCGCGCCAGCCAACCTCGTGCGCGGTGTGCCTGAACCCAGAGTTGCGAAGATGTCTCGGGCTGAACGGGCCAAACCACCTCAGGTCAGAGCATCTCTGAGCCTAGAGTTGCGATGATGTCTCGGGCAAAATTGGCCAGACCTTCGTGCGCGGCATGCTGGAGCCCAGAATTGCGAGAGCATCGCAGGCAAAAATGTCAAAATCACCCCACGCGCGACATCTGGGAACCCAGAGTTGCGAGAATACCTCGGGCGAAACTGGGCTGGACCACCTCGCGCCTGGCATCTCGGAGATCAAAATTGCGGAAACGTCCAAGGCGAACTGAGCCGGATCATCTCAGGCCAGGGCATATTTGAGTTTAGAGTTGCGAGGATGTTTCTCGCGAGTCTGGCATGAAGCTCCAGAGCTGCGGTGATGTCTCGGGCGACAATGTCTGGACGGCATGCCTGAGCCCAAGCCCAATTTTGAAAGGGCGTCTCAGGCGAAATCGGCCAGACCACCCCGCGAAAGGCATCTCTGAGCCCAGAGTTCCGAGGATATCTCAAGTGAACTGGGCCGGACCACATCGAGCCATGGCGTATCTGAGCCCAACGTTGCGAGGATGCTCAGGCGAGCCTGGCCGCGCCATCTCAGCATCGAGAAGCCCAGTGTTGCGAAAATGTCCCAGGCGGAATTGACCAGACCACCTGGCGCATGGCATTTCGGAGCTCATAGTTGCGAAGATGTCTTAGGCGAAACGGGCCAGGCCACATCGCATTCAGGCATCTCTGAGGCTAGAGTGGCGAGAATATCCGAGGCAAAATTGGCTGGATCACGACGCGCGCGGCATGTCTGAGCCCAGAGTTGCGAGGATGTCTAAGGCGGGTTGGGCTGGAACTCCTCGGGTCACGGCATCTCTGAGCCAAGAGTTGCAAGGATGCTTCTGGCTTCCACTGTAAGGGGGGGGACCAGCGAGCCGTGCAAGGTCACCGACCCGGTGATCGGTGACCTGCCAAAGCCTCCAAGAGGCCTCGCGAGATCACCGACGTCGGTGACCTGCCGAGGGCTTCAATGAGCCTCGCGAGGTCACCGACTGGGGCCTCCAGCGGGCTACACAAGGTCACGGGCCTGTGTTCGATATACTGTGACATGCCGGAGGGCCCGAAGAACCTTGTAAGGTCTCGGTGACATGTTGGGGCCTTCAACGGGCCCCTTTCGGTCACCCACCTCGGTGACCTTCCTGGGCTTTCAGCGGGCTTCGTAAGGTCACCAGCCTTGGTTTGAGACTCGGTAACCTGCCGGGGGCTCCAAAGAGCCTCGCAAAATCACCGACCTCGGTGTTTTGCTGGGGCCTTCAACGGGCCTCGCGAGGTCACCGTAATCGATGACTTGCCCAGGCCTCCAACGGGCCTCGCAAGATCACCGTTCTGTGTTCGAGATTCGGTGACCTGCCCGGGCATCCAAAGGGCCTCGTGAGGTCACCAACCTCGGTGACCTACCAGGGCCTCCAACGGGCATCGTCGTCATCATCGTCGTCGTCGCAGTCGGCGTCGTCGTCATCGCCCTCGTCGCCCTCGTCGTCGTCGTCGTCGTCGTCGTCGTCATCGTCGTCGTCATCTTCGTCGTCTTTTTCTTTGTCGTCGTCGTCGCCGTAGTCGTTGTCGTCGTCGTCGTCGTCGTCGTCCTCTTCGTCGTCTTTTTCTTTGTCGTCGTCGTCGCCGTAGTCGTTGTCGTCGCCCACGTCGTGCTCGTAGTCGTCGTGCTCGCAGTCGTCGTCGTCGTCGCTTTCGAAGCCGTCGTCGTCGTCGTCGTCGACGTCGAATCGTCGCCTTCTCTTTCGTCGTCGTGGTCATCGTCGACCTCGTCGTCGTCATCGTCGTCGTCACCCTCGTCGTCGGCGTATTCGTCATAGTCGCCGTCGTTGTCTTCGTCGTCGTATAGTAGCCGTCGTAGTAGTCGTCGCCGTTGTCTTCTTCGTCGTCATTGTCACCTTCGTCGTCGTCGTTGCTTGCGAAGCCGTCGTGGTCGTCGTCGTCGCCCTCGTCGTCGTCGTCTTCGTCGTCATCGTCGTCATCGTGGTTGTCGTCGTCGCTGTCAACGTCGCCCTTGTCGTCGTCGTTGTCGTCGTTGCCGTCTCCACCTTCGTTGTCGTAGTCGTCGTCGTCGCCGTTGTAGCCGTCGTCGTCGTCGTCGCCGTCGCCGTCGTCGCTTTCGTCGTCGTCGTCGTCGCTTTCGTCGTCGTCATCGCCGTCGTCGTCCTCGTCGTCGCCACTGTCGCTGTCGTCGTCAGAAGATGCTCTGGAACGCTCTCGCACAATTTACTCACCCTACAGGTGGATTTTGGACGAAAAATTAAAATACCCAAACAAGAATCACAAATAGTCAGAAATAGCCAAGCAATCGACCCCAGAGTATTCTTGTACTATTTTTGAATATTCCTCCTGTAGAGGGACACGCCCGACTTAAGAGTAGATGGGGTCGGAGGATTGCACCGCATCGCCGATGCATCGGCGATGCATCGGCGACGTCGACGTGGAGAAAATCGGGTTCCACATCGAGCCGCATCGTCGATGCATCGGCAATGCGGCGCGATCCTCTGACCCTATCTATCGGGCGTTGGCAGGACTGGGTTTAGTGGAACCTGGTTTAGTGATGTGTACTGGGGAGCGCCCCCCCCGCCCCATTCCACTAACCGGAACTGCCGTCACCCGAAAAACACCAGCTACGGCAGACCTGGTGCAGTGATTCCAATACATAATTTGGGCTTCGGGGCCCAATCACTAACCGGCTCCCCTTAAACAGGGGTCATGGATATTACCCGACTCTACTCCGACCCCATCCACTCCGACCCCACCTGCCCTGAGCCCATCTGCTGACCCCGTTGTGAACAAAAATGGCAACGCCAGGATCTGAGGGCCCTGGTCCCGCCCGATACCCCCCCTATCGGCTACACAAAAGAGTGACCCTGGGCAAGAGTGACCTTTGGTGCGCGGTGTTTTGGGGCACGGGGGGACCAAACACAAGCGCGCAAGACGCTAATTACCACCGCATCGCGTTCGGCAATCGGGTGTCCCTAGTGGGCCCGCACCAAAGATCACTCTGGCGAAGGGTCACTCCTACGTGTAGTCGACCCCATGCTCGTCCGACCCGAGCTGGCCCCCGCTGGCGCCCGACCCTCGCTGCCCGCGCCCTTTCTGCGCGGGGGAGGGGGGGGTAGGGCGGCCGCCGCCTACGCGGCCGCGGGCTCCGCCGCGGGGGGCTCGCCGTCGGGCTCCGCGGCCACCTCTCGCAGCGACGGCGACGGCGACGGCGACGGCGACGGCGACGGCGACGGCGACGGCGACGGCGACGGCGACGGCGACGGCAACGGCAACGGCGACGACGACGACGACGACGACGACGACGACGACGACGACGACGACGACGACGACGGGGACGGGGGGGTAAGACGAAGCCGGGACAAAGACCATTTTGCACGAGGATACGTGTATCGGGGATCTCCGAGATGGGGCGGCTCTGGGGGATGCCTCGGGCACCGCGGCATTCTCAGAGCATTCTGGAACGCTCTGAAATCGTTCTGGAACGCTCTGGAACGGATCGATCCTCGTCGTAGCCACGTCCTAGCCCCCAAATTGTTTTTTTCGCAACCATCCTGTGGTGTTGGGTCCTCGTCTTGAAGAGACGGTGCCCCGCGTTCTCCTCCTCCTCCTCCTTCCTTCGTCCTCCTCCTCCTCCTCCCTCCTCCCCCTCCTTGCCTTTGCTCTCCGCATGTCTCTGATTCGGTACACCACTCACACGTTACGTGGCCCCATAGGGAGCTCCACCGAAGGCCCCAGTGCCACCGCCCGCATGGCGCCGCCGCCCCATTGTGGCACACCCCTCACACGCTTCGTGGCCCCATAGGGAACTCCATCTAAGGTCCCAGTGACACCCACCGCCCGCATAACGCCGCCGCCCCATATTAGTACACCACTCACACGCTTCGTGGCCCCATAGGGAGCTCCACCGAAGGCCCCAGTGCCACCGCCAGCCTGGCGCCGCCGCCCCATTTTGGCACACCCCTCACACGCTTCGTGGCCCGAAAAGGAGCTCCATCTAAGGTCCCAGTGGCACCGCCCGCCCCATTGTGGTATTTTGGCACACCCCTCACATGTTCCGTGGCCCCATAGGGAGCTCCATCTAGGGTGCCAGTGGCGTAACCCGCATGGCGCCGCCGCTTCATTCTGCCACACCCCTCACACGTTTCGTGGCCCCATAGGGAGCTCCACCTCAGATCCCAGTGGCGCAGCCCGCATGGCGCCGTCGCTTCATTTCGGCACACCCTTCGCACGCCTCGTGGCCCCATAAGGAACCCCACCTAAGGTCCCAGGGGCGCAGTTCGCATGGAGCCGCCGCCCCATTTGGCACACCCCTCACACGTTTCGTGGCCCCGCAGGGAGCTCCACCTCAGGTCCCAGCAGTGCAGATCGCATGGCGCCGCCGCCTCATTTGGGACACCCCTCACACGCTTCGTGGCCCCATAGGGAGCTCCACCGAAGGCCCCAGTGCCACCGCCCGCATGCGTCACACACACACACAATCCGGCACACCCCTCATACGTTTCGTGGCTCCACAGGGGGCTCCACCGAAAGCCCCAGTGCCACCGCCCGCATGCGTCACGCACACCGAAGTCGGCACACCCCTCACACGCTTCGTGGCCCCATAGGGAACTCCACCGAAGGCCCCAGTGCCACCGCCCGCATGCGTCAAGCATACCCAATTCGGCACACCCCTCACACGCTTCGTGGCCCCATAGGGAGCTCCACCGAAGGCCCCAGTGCCACCGCCCGCATGCGTCACCCGCACCCATTTTCGGCACACCCCTCACACGTTTCGTGGCCCGAACGCGTTTCTTTATGTTCGGCGATGACGGGCGTCATGGGGGGGGGGAGGGCGGGGGGGGGTATGACGTGACGCCCCCCCCCCGCCGTGTGGCTCCGGCACCACAGCCGCGCCCGCGAGCACGACGCGACGAGCGACGAGCGACGAGCGACGACGACGACGCGAGCAGCATGTAAGTGGCGATCTGCCCATTGCGCCTGTGTACACCACAACGCTCGCGTGCACCACGCCGCGCGTGTGCACCACAGCGCCTGCGTACACCGCAACAGCCGTGTGCAACGCACCGCCCGTGTATACCACAATACTTGGGAGCACTACAGCGCCGGTGTACATACACCGCAGCAGCCATGTGCAACACAACGCCTGTGTACACCACAGTGCTTGCGTGCACCGCAGCGCCTGTGCACGCCACACCGCCTGTCTACACCACAGCATCCGCGTGCAACGCAGCGCTGGTGTACACCACAGTGCCTGCGTGCATAAGACAGGTAGATGGAGCATGTACGTCAGGATCTGCTGCGGACAACTAAACGCAACGCCAGGAAAGTTCTGATAATCGAATGCGACGTTTTTCCCCCCTCCCTCCTCCTCCACCTCCTCCTCCTCCGTCCTCCTCCTGTTCCTCCTCCTCCTCCTCCCCCTCCTCTTCCTCATCCTCCTCCTCTTCTTCCTCCTCCTCTTCTTCCTTTTCCCCGCGGCTTGGCGTTGCAACGCACGTGCGCATCTCACCGTGCACCGCAGAATGGTCGATTGAATCGGTCCACTTGGTTGTCCGACGGCCAGTTTAGCTGGAGCCTCCTGGATACAAATGGGAGTTAGGGTGATGCGGGCGGACTCGGGGGGACTCGTAGATTCCAGCGGCGCTTCCTTGTCCATGAGGACTTGTTTTCCATTGTTTTCTCTGGAATCCACACGCGCTCCATTTTGTCACAAGGATCCCTTCTGAAATTCTAAACACAACAATGGTGCTGTGTTGCACACGGCCGATGTGTTGCACACAGGCGCCGTGGCGTACACAGGCACTGCAATGCACGCAGGCATTGTGGTGTACACTGGTGCTGTGTTGCGCACGGCTGATATGGTGTACGGAGGCGCTGTGGTGTACACAGGAGCTGCTGTTCCCGCAGGCACGGTGGCACAAACTGACGCTGTGTTGCACGCGGCTGCTGTGGTGTACATCGGCAGTGTGGTGTACACAGGCGCTGTGGTGCACGCGGGCAGTGTGATGTACACAGGCGTTGTGGTGCATATCGCCACCTACATGTTCGTGCTACCAGTCCTCCGTCATTCCTAAGCATTCCCAACGCCGCCGGCACGAAACGTGACGTCATCGACCCCCTCCCCCCCAGATGATTGCCGTCATCGGCCCGGACATAAAAACAGGCTCCAGCCGCGTCCGCGCGCACGACGACCATGAGCGACGAGCGACGAACCACGAGCGACGACGACGGACGACGACGACGACGACGATGACGACGCCTGCGGACCAGACACTTATGCAGATTCCTACGCGGTCACTTACGCGGATCCCAATGCACACGGCGGCAGTGCCCGGAGCGCACTGGGGGGGGAGCGTTACGTCGTAGGGGGGGGGGAGCGGGGGCCATGACGCCCGTCATGCCCCAAGCAATAAAGATACGGGCTCCAGGGAGCTCCACCGAAAGCCCCAGTGCCACCGACCGCATGCATCACACACAAACACACACACAAGTCGGCACACCCCACACACGTTTTGTGGCCCCATTGGGAGCTCCACTCAAGGCCCCAGTGCCACCGCCCGCATGCGTCACGCACACCCAATTCGGCACACCCTTCACACGTTCAGTGGTGCCATAGGGAGCTCCACCGAAGATGATAACTCCCTCCTTGCCCGCAAGCCGTCTCGCTCACTCCCACCCGCCCTCCCAACACATACCTAGCACCCGAGTCTGGCCCGAGCCTCAGCATATTTAGCAGTCGTCTTGGATGGGCGGCTACCGGGGACCAATCCGCCGCCGCCGCCCCCGCTGCCAAATGGCCGCCGCCGCAACCGCTGCCGCCGCCGCCGCTGCCGCCACCGCCACCGCCGCCACCGCCACCGCCGCCGCCGCCGCCACCGCTGGTACTCAGTATCGAAGGCATTGAATGGGGTAACACGATACACGTCACGAAGCCTGCGGCAACAGGCACCAGTTGGGACTAGGGCACTAGCGACGGAGCCGAGAAAAACAGGACGGGGCCAAAGGCTCGTCACGAAACGCCGGCACTTCTTCTGGACACGAGGAGCAGGAGGAGGTCGGTGACGCCGTCCGCTGCGAGAAGGCCGAACAGGTTCAGAAGACCCCAGGCATGAAGGGAGTCCGAACACGGTGCGGCGCATGGGCGCCAGGAGTCGACCTACGCGGTAGTTTGGCGATCTCGCGGGCCGTTTTCGTTTCGACCTCGTTCTGCAGCCAAGGCGGATTGGACTCAGAACGGGGGGGAAGCCTTGAGAAGCAAGGCCGCGAAGGCCTTGCCGATAAGAAGCCGCATCTGCTCGACTGGCAGGCGGGCGGAGGGCCTCGATGACTGCAGCCTCGGCCGCGCAGAGGCCCTGGCCTCCGACTCGGAGCCAATCGGAGCGGCAAAAAGCAGAGGCTCCCCGCGTGGCCTTCCGCAGGGCTGCCTGCAGCACTGCAGAGGCGGCCCTCGCGACCGCCAGGCCGGAAAGTGATCCGCGAGCGCTCCACGAGGGAGGAGGAGGAGGAGGAGGAGGAGGAGGAGGAGGAGGAGGAGGAGGAGGAGGAGACGAGGACGAGGACGAGGAGGAGGAGGAGGAGGAGGAGGAGGAGGAGGAGGAGGAGGAGGAGGAGGAGGGAGAGGAGGAGGAGGAGGAGGAGGAGGAGGAGGAGGAGGAGGAGGAGGTGGGAGAGGAGCAAGCCCTGATGGGCCACCCCCGGGCCAAAGGAGCGGTGCATGCACCCCGTGGCACTGGCCAGGAAGGCATGCGCACCGCTCCTCAGTTAGGCCCAGGGGGGGCCCGGCCAGCGGCGGCGGACAGGTGCAGAGGTCTCGCCTCCCAAGGGGGCCGGCGGACCGAGAAGGGCGCGCGGCGGGGGGCGGGCTCCTGCACTGTGGGGGGCGCCCGCCCACCCGCCGCCCCAGGGGGCCGGCGGACCGAGAAGGGCGCGTGGCGAGGGGGGGGACTCCTGCACCACGGGGTGCGCCCCCCCCCCCCTCCGGACAGTAGGGGCCCGAGCACAAGAAACCTTCCACGAGAAACCCAACCCTGAGACTCCAGGACGTCCATCGATTCTTGGCGTGGGAACGTTACGCTCCCCAACGCAAAACCAATCGACCCCCCCAAAAACCAGGGCACCCTGCAGGCAAGCAGGGTGTTTCTTGGCATGGGTCTCCACTGTATTGCCCGCTTCGTGCTCGCCTTCCCGACGTACATGTATGCAGTGCCCGAACAACGCGTACAGCAGGAACTCGACCACACGAGCCCTTCCGCGAGAAACACGACCCTGGAACCCCAGGGTAGGGAGCGTAACGTATTCAATAGCAAAACCGTCGACGCCCCCGATAAAACCACGGCACCCTGGAGGCAAGCAGGGTCAAAGTGTTTCTCGGCATGGGTTTCCACCGTGCACGGAGCTGGAGCCTGAGGACGTCGGCTGGGCAAGGTATCTGCGGACAGCGGATTCCTGGACTCCACCTGGATGCGCAGCAGTCCCGGCAACATCCCGGGGAAGAAGGCGCAGAGCACGCTGAGCCCACGGTGGAACAGCACGTCCTTGCGCCTGGCCATGGAGACCTTTGCGAAGACGTGCAGCCGAGAGCGCCACAAAGAGCTCAATCAAAACCATGTCAACCCTAGGACGCCTGATGGTGTTGTCGAGGAGGATGGGGGGACTGACGCCAACTGCCAACACAAGCGCGTCAATGTCCTGGTCCACCGCGCAGCTCCAGGCCCACGGAGCCAGCCGGTACATCTGGCCCGAGGCCCAGGCTCCAGGATGTCTCGGATCTTGGCCACTCGCGCAGCAACGCTCCCAGCAGCGTCGCGGCGGACGGGCCAAGGAACAACAGGTGGAGCCGCGGCCACAGCACCACATTCGCAGGAGGCTCACACAGCCCCAGAGGCGGAAACACACAAGCGCCAGCCGCACCCTGGGCAGCACCAGCGCCGTTGCTGGGTATGTAGATGTAGATGTAGACGTATGTGACGAAACGGTGTCCTGCTGCTGCGTCGCGATCGCCGGACTAGACATCGAAGCAGAATTGGTGACTACTACTCGTTCTGTTCACAGCGGCCGCGAGGCGCCCACCCGACGTGCTCGAGCGCGCGTGCACACGCCGAGTGATGGCCACTCGAGCAAGCAGGCGACGGAGAGTGACAGGAAGAGGGACAGGGACAGGGAGGAGAACAAGGAGGAGGGGGAACTTGCATAACGAAACGCTCATTCGGTTCCACGCCTCTGCTTCAACCAGATCCGTGTGACACTCCTTGCAGAAAGAATCCCGGTACATACCGAAGAGAATGCACCACAGCAGCAGCATCATCAACATCAGCAGCCGCATCCGCATCATCATCATCGTCACCCGCAGCACGAGCATCATCACGAGCAGCATCATCGTCATCGGTATTAGCAACATTATCACCATCACCATCACAATCACCATCATCATCACCATCATCATCAACAACTTCGTCGTCACCATCATCATCATCATCATCATCATCAGCAGCAGCATCATCATCGCCATCGTCATCATCATCATCATCAGCATCATCATCGCCATCGTCACCATCATCAGCAGCATCATCAGTACCACCATCGTCATCACCATCATCACATGCATCATAGTCGCCATCATCAGTTCCATAATCACCATAATCATGGTCGTCATCATCATCACAATCGGCAATAACAGCAACATCAGCATCATCGTCAGCACCGCCATCGTCAGACTCATCATATATAAACATCACCCTCATCATCACCATCGTGAGCATCACCATCACCATCACCATCACCATCGCCATCACCACCACCACCACCATCATCATCATCATCATCATCATCATCATCATCAGCATCATCATCATCACCATCACAATCACCATCGTCAGCAGCAGCATCATCACCATAATCATCGTCATCATCACCACCATCATCACCACCACAATAATAATAATAATAATGATAAGCATCATCATCATCATCATCATCATCATCTTCATCATCTGCATCTGCATCATCATCGGCAGCATCATCATGTTTCATATTCGCAATCATCAGCATCGTCCTCATCATCATCATCATCATCATCATCATCATCAGTATCATCATCATCATAATCATCATCAGCATCAGTATCATCAGCAGCATCACCATCGTCATTATCATCCTCGTCCTCCTCCTCCTCATCATCATCATCAGTATCATCATCGACATCAGCACCGCTGCCATCATCACGAGTGAGGCCCTCGCCACAATGATAGGACCAACTGTGCTGGTCACTCCAGGGGGGGTCGCTTTTTGTGGTGAAAGGGAGAGCCTGTATGGGGCGTATGGGGAGGGGATTTCAGACGCGAGGGTTTGTTGCAGCATCGCTCATGCATCTTTTCTTTACTCGGGTCCCCATCCTCCTCCTCCTCGTCATCATCATCATCATCAGCAGCAGCATCATCAGCAGCATCAGCATCAGCCATCATCACTCTTCAATCCCCGCCCCTGCCAAGGACCTCGGGCTCGACGTTGGACCACTCCATGAGCGCCGCGAAGGGCGCCACGGCGTCGTCCTGGAGCTCCTGGAGCGCCGCCTTGGCCCGGGCCGACTGCTGCTGCTGCCGCTGCTGCGGCTCCCACCACTTCTCCCCCCCCCCCCTGCCTCCATCCTCCTCCGACTCCCCTCCCCCTCCTCCATCCATGCGTCCGCCCGTCCATCCCTCCCCCTTGTCTCCGTTCCTCCCCATCCCCCTCCTTGCTCCCCCATTCGGTCTCCTTACCCTCTTCCTTCTTGAAGGAGCCCACTGGTCCACCACCCCGGTTCTCCCCCTGGTTCTTATCCTCTCAGCGGGGCCGAGGTCAATTCGCTGACGGCCGTCTGCAATATGTTAAGCAGCTCTGGTCGCTGAAGCACTGACGGCTTCGTCACACGCGATGGCTTCGACAATATGCGAAGATTGGCTGTTACGAATCAGCATCCCGACGAAGATACAGAACATCGGCATCGCCCTTACTACATGTCGCCACAACTTTCTTCCGAGGCGGGAATTCATACATGACTACCGCCTGGAGGGTCAATTTTCAGGGATCTCGGCAGGCGGTGGATATGGATATGTTCGGGCCCCCGGGGGCCAAAATATATCCATATCCACCGCCCGCTGGGGCACCAGGACGTCGGTTCCCAGGCGGTGGATATGGATAAATCCCCGCCTCGCATTTCTGCCGTTCCTGCTTCCCCTCTAACAAGTCCAGACTGCGATCTCATAGAAGTCACATCCCTGTCCTGCCCGGCGTGTAGGGCGGACCCACGGCGGGACACCGCCGCACGACAGCCCGAGACTTGGGGGCATGGATATCCTAACCACAGGAAGGTCAACAGTAAGGCAACGTGTTCTGGCGCGTGGCGCCCACAGGAAGGACAGCACAAATAATCCGAACGAGAATCCGCCGCCGACCCCCGCTCACCCTGGGGAACAGGCGTATGAGAAATTCGACTGTCCCCATCCCCCGGGGTCAAACATCTCCTTTGACGGGGTGGGATAGGGGGGGGTGGGCGACGAGCTCATCAATTCACCTGCTGGGCCACTGGGGCCTCCAAATGCACCGCCCGACGCCTCAAAAAGGAGCCAGATACCTTTCAGGGCGCTCCAGAAGGCCTTCAGCGCGGCGAAGTGCCCTGAAGCAGAACAACAATGGCCTCATGACGGCCAAAGAGGCTCCCGATACACCCCAATAGAACCTCAAGAGTCCCCTCTATCACTGAATTCCCAATCGTTGTTGCTTCACTTGCGTGTTCTTGCCTTGGTGGGCTTCCGAAAACACAAGACGGCCCAGCAAGCCGCTAGCCGCTAGACCGGTCAAGACAGCCCAAGAGGCTCCCGAGAGAGCCCCGCGACGACCCAAAACGTCCCCAAGAGGCTCCCAGAGCAGCCCAAGACGGTCGACCACAAAGGGGGCCCCCACCGGAGCTTCATAGGTGGAGCTCGAAAGAAATCCATCTTGGCGCCCACGCCCCCAAGACGGCCCCGCGGGTCCCCCAGCATGCCCCCAAGAGGACCCAGAGAGGACCCCAAGAGATCTCCAGAGAGCCCCAAGAGGCTCCCAAAAGCCCCAACATGATTCAAGAGGGCTCCAAACATGTCCAAAAGGACCCATACATGGCTCCAAGAGGCTTCTAGAAAGATCCGTGAAAGCCTTTCCCAACAATATAGGCATTCACATAAAAGAGGGCGTCTTCTGTCTCACTTCACTGGTGCAACATCCAACCTAATTCAGCTCATTGACTGCACGCCCAACTGACCTTGGCCAGGGAGTAAGCATACACAAGAACCACGCGCGCTTCGCGCGCGCTAAGGTTCTAACGCAGACTGGGGCAGCGTCTCGACAACGGACGGGCAGGGAACGTGTTACACCCAGCAGCGGTCACCAACTGAGGATGCCAGTGAACCTTTGATGGTACAAGTAGCTCGATGTACGATTGCACGTGCTATTTCAGAGAACCCTCATCGACTGATGGCGAGAAGCGTGAGGGGGTGAGTGCTCGGGGGGGCCATGGACCTAAAAGATCACAATACAATGTCGGAGGTCGAGATAAATGGCTTGCACCGTGCGACATCTACGCGACCGGCTCTGGAAGAGCCGGGGCCGTCGTGGACGCCCAGATCGGGCAGTCAATGCTGCTTCCGCCGAGCTTCCGCTGGCCACACCGCCCTCGCTTTACCTTCGCCAGCGCTCGCTGGCCTTCGGCCAACCTCCCCCGAGGGCGAGGGCCTCGCTTTTCGAGGCGCCGAAGACGAAGCCATCTCTGGGGCGCCCGAATGGCCTCATGCCAACTAGAAACTGTTGGGCCAAGAGCCCTCTCGAGACGCACAACACCGAAATGCAGCAGCCCATCCATCTCTCGAGGATGCGTGCTCCTGCTCATACAGGGTCCCAGGGACACATATTTTTCTAATATTTTCAGGAGTTTCGTCTTGCCCCCACGTCCCATATTTTCCCATATTGTCCTGGGGATCGACGATTTGTCTGTGGTTTCTTCCCCTCCTGAGTTCAGGCGGGAGGAATCAAAGGCGCCTAACTTCGCGCTTCGCGCTGCGCGCAGCGCGGAGAATTTCGCGCTCTCGCGCCGCCCCCCCAAGGGAGCAGAGAAGGACGAGGAGGCATCGGAGCCGGACCGGGCAGCGCGCAGCGCGAACAGCTTCGCGCCCTCGGGGGCGCCCTCGCAGGCCCTCGAGCGCCGGGTCGTCATGGGGGACCTACTGGCTGTGCGGCGATGGCGTGAGCGGATGCTGCACCCGAAGTGGGCCAGCTTGAGGCTCGGGGATGGACAGACCCCCCTTTAGCAAAACGTGGTTTAGCGAAACCGACCCGAGGCCCAAACCTGGCGGGCGCAAGCCTGGAAACTAAGGGCCGCGGCGCCCTCTCGAGAACCGAAAACGGACAATTCACTAATCGACGCGTCACTGTTGGGGGTTCTGTCCACCCCCGATTGAGGCGCAGGGCTCCCGTGGGTGAGCGTTGTCCGAGTCGGCGCCTCGACGCCGGGCGGAACTGGGGGGGGGGGCGGGGTCCGGCTCTGGACCTCTGCGTATACAGTGCGATCGTGTTTTGGCCAGCGCGTCCCGTGGGGGAGCCTCCGCCTGCTCGAGGCAGGCGCCAAAAGCAGCCGAGATCTGCTCCAGGGGGGGGGGGGGCGAGGGCCCGCGCCGACCAGCAAGACAAGGAATCAGAAAGCGATCGCGTGTCAGGGTGCCGCCTTGAGGCTCCACTGGGGTGCCTCGGGGGTCTGCGGGGGAGCTCTCGGCGGCCCTCCTGGGGCCGGCGGAGCCGATCGACGGGGCTCGCACGACCTCTTGCGCCCTCTTGGCGCGTTTTGTGGCGCTGCGTCGGCCCTCTATGGGCCGTCTCGGCGATCTTTTGGGGTGTCTCGGGGCTGCTTGAAATGTTTTTGGAGGGATGAAAAAAACGACCCTACCCTGGGTTATAAGTGCGTGGTCTGTAAACCTCCGGGGAACTCCCACAAAGCCTAGAGCCGCCAGGACGCGGCACATCACGCAGGGTTTACCCTGTCAGCCCACAGGAGTTTCAGTGCACAGCGCCTCGTAAACCAGGGTAGGGGCGTTTTTTCTGCCCTTGAATTTTGGAGGCTCTACTGGGCCGTCTTCGGGTCCTATTGGGGAATTCTGGGGCCGTGTTCGGGCTTTCCGCAAGCGGTGCGGGGCCGTCTGCTCCCCGACGCGTTCCCTCAGCAGTCGGGAGGAGGCAGGCCTGATTCGGATGGCCTCAGAAGGGGGGCTACCATGGGGGACCCCATTTTTTTATCGACGCCCTACAGGATGGTCCCAAGAGGCATCCACCTCCAGAGCTCCCAGGGAGCCCTCAGGAGGGCTCTCAAAGAGATCCAAGACCCCCCAAAGAGCCCCAAGCGTACCCCCAAGAGGACCCCAAGAGTTTCCAAATGGCCCCACGAGGGCCCCGGAGCCCCAAGGGGGCCGCGAGATAGCCCTAAGAGGACCCTGAGAGGGCCTCCAGTAGACCCCAAGACGGATGCCCGGGGTCTGATCAGGCTGATCTACGATATGTTTTGCTGCATGCTTCTACACCGTCCTGACCAAGGCACCTCGCCTGGGCATCATTTCTGGATGGGCTGGTAACTGGTGGGGTACTTTTTGCTCGCGAGCGACGTAGGCAACTGCGCGCCGTCTAAGAAGCCGTGAAGCGGAAAAATGGACCAACCACTACGCGGACAGCGCAAGTGAGGCGAAGAGGAAAAGAGGCGAAAGAGAAATAACAAGAGCGAGGAGAAAGAAGACAAGCACAAAGACAGACGACAGGGCGAAGCAAGAGAGAGAGAGAGAGAAAAAAACGGACAGGAAGGGAACGGAAGACACAAAAGCGAGGGGGAAAAAACAAGGGCGAAGCAAAAGAAGACACGACAGAGAGAACACAAACAAGCCGCAGCTCAGGCTCAGGCCAGTAGGAGCCAATGGCCAGCATTTGTAGTAATGGCGGCGTACCCAAACCAAGCACACAGCTGGGATGTAGCAAAGTGGCCATCAGCACGGGAGCAGCGTAAGCGTAGACACGCCGTCATCCATCAATCAGGCCATCTCCAGAGCCGTGTGAGGGGGGTTGTATCGCCTGAAACCTGCAGCTCACTGGAGGGTGAAGCGAACAGCCGCGGGAAAGGGACGAGCTCGCGATTGCACCGCGTGAGACAGCCCGGTGTTCTGGTAGGTGCAGCTAGCAGCCGCAGGAGTGTGGGATCACCTGAGACATTTTGCTGTGCTGGCATTGGACAACCTGAGTCACCACGCAGCTCAGTCTGGGTCCAAACGTCAGCCGCAGGACCTAAGGGGGGTCACTCCGCCTGCAGTGTGCCGATTCTCTGGTAGGGCGCAGCTGACAGCCGCAGAAAGATTGGAATTGCTCTGGTAGGGCGCAGCTAACAGCCGCAGAAAGATTGGGATAGGCCTCGCCTGAGACATACTGCTGCGCTGGCATTGAGCAACCTGAGTCACCACGCTGCTCAGCACGAATCCAAACGTCAGCCGCAGGACGGAGGGGGGTCACTCCGCCTGCAGTGTGCCGGTTCTCTGGTAGGGTGCAGCTGACAGCCGCAGAGAGAGTGGAATTCGTCTCGCTTGAGACGTGTTGCTGCGCTGGCATTGGGCAGCCTGGGGCGCCGGGCGGCTCAGTAGGACGCCAGATGCCAGTCGCAGGACGGAGGGGGGCCCACTCCGCCTGCAGTCTGCCGGCTCTCTGGTAGGATGCAGCTAACAGTCGCAGAATGATTGGGATGGAATTGCCCGTATCTACAGATAAGGCCCGCGCCTTCAGAGAGGCAGGGGTGCTTCTAAGAAGCCCTCCCCCTTCCCCCCACCCCTCGGCGGCGACGAGAAGGGGCGAATAGCCCAGGAGCGGGCATTACACGCATTCGCCTGGGAGCCTTCTCGAAGACATGGAACATCGGCGCACCCGAATGCATGTGTTGCTCTCCCCTGGGCTCTTCGCCCCTGTCGTCGCCTCTGAACCCCACTCTGCACGTGGCCGCCTTTCGTGGGCCTATGGTCGGGTCGGGCGAAAGGGGGGGATAGCAAAGGGGGGGGTTGAGAATCAGCTCACGTAGCTGATTTTTCCGGCGCCTCCCGGCGCCGGAGGCGGCTATGTATAGAGGAATAGGCCCCTCGGTGAGGCCGAAACCAGCTGCATGCAGCAAACGTCGTAACCCCCCCTTTCCCAATCCCCCCCTTTCGCCCGGCCCGAGCCTATGGGCGAGCCCAGACGCTCCGCCGCTGCTCGCGACTCTTCGCGTCGGGGGGAGGACCCCCGCCACCACGGCCCGAGCCTTCGAGAACTGCCGGCGGCGCTGGGGGCGCCGGGGGCCGGCGCCCCGAGGGCAGGCCTCGGCGCAGTCCCCTTAGGTCGGGTGTGTCCCCCCACAGGCGGACTCGGGACGAAACATCACAGATCTCCGAAAGATACCCCAGCAGTGTCAAAACAGATAATGAAACCATCGTCCCCTGACGCTTTCTGTTGCTATGTTTGAACCTTCCTCCTGTAGAGGGACAGGCCCGACTCAACCCGAGCCACGAGCTGCCGGCGGCGCTGGGGGCCGGGGGCCGGCACCCAGACGGCACGCCTTGGCGTAGTCGAGGGCGTCGCATGCCTCCTGGCGCATGGCTCCCCCCCCTCTTGCGTTGCTCCCATCGTACTTACGGACCACGTCCCAGAAAGAATTTCGAGCACCCAGAGAAGTAGCGAACCAGTGTCGAACGAGTATCGCCTCCCAGGGTCCGACACGTGGAAGCCCTCCGATTCTGGTACTCTTCGTGGCGCTCGAACTTCATAACCCCCCTCCCCGATCGATCGCTGCCCATCGTCGCAGACGTATCGGTGGGGCGGGCTGGGTGCTGCGCCTGAGACGTCCTCACAACATGTGATTACGCAGCTCGCCGCACCGCCCTCTGCACGACCGGAGGGAGGCCCGATGTCGGAATTCGATCCTCGCCTCAGCGCCGCACGCATTCGTATCAAAAGTGCACGCGCAACAGCTACACGCATTCGGAGGTGGTCTTGAAGATGTGAATATTATTATGGCGACGCGCACGTTGGTCTCGAAAGCTCCCCTGATTTACAAGCGGATTGAGCACCGGAGGTACTCGAAATGCGGTTTCCGTCCTAGCGCCGCGCTGTCACAGGACACTTCCTTGATGAAAAGAGGACGTGGGAAGGCAGGGTGTATTGCGACATCGGTGGGGCATCCTAGGTTTACTCTGGTCCGCCTCCGCCTCCTCCTCCTCTTCGTCCTCCTGCCCTCGGCTGCACGCAAGAAAGACCCCAGGCAAGAGTGACCTTTGGTGCGCGGCTGTAGGGGAGGAGGAGGAGGAGGAGGAGGAGGCGGAGGAGGAGGAGGAGGAGGAGAAGCGAAGAGGAGGAGGAGGAGGAGGGAAGAGGAGGAGGAGGAGGAGGAGGAGGAGCAGGAGCAGGAGGAGCAGGAGGGAGGAGGAGGAGGAGGAGGAGGAGGAGGAGGCCGCGAGGGAGGCCAAACTGGAGCGCGCAGGTCGATGCTTCCGCCCCTCGAATTCGGCCACTTGGGGCCCCCAGCGCGCCCGCACTGCAAGTCACTCCGGCGTGATGTCACTCTTACGTGTAGCGGATTCTCCCCCTCCTCCTGCTCCTCCTCGTCCTCCTTCGCCGTGTCCTTCTCTTCATCCTCCTCCTCCTCGTCATCGTCGTCGTTCTCCTCATCCACCTCCTCTTGACGTTGCTCGGACCTTATGCGTCAGCATGTGGCGTTCTTGAACTAAGGCAAGAACCAATGAACACGACTTGGCACACAAGTACCTGGCGGGCGCCGCAGGACAGGAGGTACAACAAACATTGGCGGACAAAACATTAAACAGTTGGTAGGCGCCCACCAGGTACTAGAAGCACCATGTACCTTAGTCAACATCAACCAAACCGCAAAACAAGTCTCCAGGCAAACACCAAGCAACAACCTACGAATAGTAGGTACAAAACTGCTTCAGAAGTAAAAGTGAGCTGGTACGTACCACTGCTAAGGATATCCTGTCATGCTGGCCTGAGGAGATGTTAGGTGTGAGAAGCTGACAAATTCAGAAACAGCTGACGAGCTGTAATCAATGCTTGGAGTAGGCGAAACACAACCTAGTGCAATTCTTGGGTTGCGACCCTTGTGGTATGTATCCTCCCTCTTCACATCCCCAAGCCTCGTTGGAATCATAGGCTGCAAGCTACAAATGTGGCGGGTGCGGCCAAAGTGTGCGAAGGCGTTTGTATGCAATGGGTGGCCGGGTAAAGTAGGAAGAATGTCCTTGAAATGTCAAGTGAACATGCGGAATGCAATCCTTGGGCTGCTACCCTTGTGATGAGAATGAATGGGGAAAGAAAAAGGATATGTGATGAACAGGAGTAGGACCAGAGGCAGAGTGTGCAATGGCGTTGGGTAACTGCCACTGCCAGGCTGGCCTGTTACGCTGGCCTGTGCGAAAGATGCCTGGCGTGCGAGGCCAGCAGTGCCGAAACAGTGCTGACCCCTCCTCCGCCTCAGAAGCAATGGCCGCCAGCCTTCTCAGACTCCCTGAAACCATGCGCTATAAGTTAGAGATGTGGCGGGTGCCGCCGAAGTGCGCAAGGACGTTCGTATGCAATGGATGACCGTGAAACGCACTAAATAATGACCATGCGTTGTAAAGTGGCCATGCGGAATGGAATCCTTGGACTGCTACCATTGCGGTAGGAGTGAGTGAGGAAAAAGGTAGTAGGACAAGGGATGCATGGCACGCTGCAAGTTAAAGAAAAACGGCGGATGCCGCCATGTGTGCAAGGACGTTCGTTTGCATGGATGGCAGAGTAAAGCATAAAAGAGTGGCCACGCAATGTAAAATAACAATGCGAAGTGCAATCGTTGGGTTGCTACTTTTGTGATAGGAGTAAGCCAGGAAAGATGAATGAGAAGAGTTGTGATTATTAAGTACTCCAGGTTGGAGATGCCAAAAACAGGCAAGCGAGAAGGTTTTTGGGTCGCCGCCCAGGGTTGTACGGTTCACCCCAAACCTCCTTGGACCCAGGGCCCCCGTACTTTTTGTCAGTTGCTTTCGGTTTTCGCACGAACCCAGGGCACCTGAAGGGGCCAAGCTGGTAGGCTGGCCAGATTGGCTGGCCTGTATGTTGGCCGGGGCGGCTGCAAGTATGCACTCAGGCTGGCCTGTAAGGCTGGCCTGTCAGACGAACGGGGGCTCGCCCTGCCCAGTGGGCTAGGGGTCCCGAATTGTGGCCGAGATGTGGCCTTTGAGGTAGCCCAAGGCATGTGAAGCTGCACGCAGAACGCAACTGTGCTTTCTCCCCCCCCCCACACACACACACACACCAACACTAAGCATAACCCGTCCGTGCCGAAGGTCAGCTGCTGTCAAGAGCGGTGCACTAGGCACTAGCTCTGTATGAAAAGACGTCTCGCCCTGTAGGCCACGGGGACTTGTGACGGAGTGTGGCACATGAGAGGCAACGGTAAGGTGATGCACTGAGTAGAACGCAAGCAACAACGATGTGAACAATCAGAGACGGTGAAGTGTTGTGTCCAGGTGCTGCCGCTGGCCCCTCGGCCTGCTGAAAAGAGGGAGAGGAAGGGAGGTCAATAATCAAAGTTCTGCGGTAATCGGCGATTAAGTGGAGCTTGCGGTCGATGTCGCGGTCGTATCTGTCCAAAACTTCCGATTCGTCACGTACGTCGGAAATGTGCACGGTTGCAAATGGTCATGTGTTGTTGTTGCCGTCAATTGGACGGGTCTGTTGCTGTTTGGGTTCCGGTGGTGCCTTGAAGATGCGTGGGTGGGGCTTGTACCGCGGCGCTTCTTTGAAAGGTATGTCTTATTGGAGGTTGCGGGTGTGGATGCTGTTGAGATGTTGCTCGTATCGTGCTTGGCGTGAGCGTACGGTGTCGATGTATTCGTGAAGCGCGGGTCCGCGATGTCGTGTACGAAGATGCGCCCGCGGTTGTTGGTCACGTAGTGCTGCACGTATGGTATGTATATGGGAGTCCGTGAGTGCCTGGGGTGGAAATTAAATGTGGAAGGAGGCGTAGGTCTGCGGTGCGAGTCCGTGCATTGGTATTTCTTGCAGCCACCGCTGTGTCAATATGTGTTCGTGGGGTGGGCAGACGATAGGGATCTTGAGAGTTGGCGGCGGTGTATGAATGAGTATGGTGACTCTTGGTGTGGGTGACCATGCGGTGAGGGCCTTCGCGTGATTGAACACTGGTGTGTTCGTAATGCGGTTTTCGTCCTAGCGCCGCGCGCTCGTCTTCAGGAATGTCAGCTCTCAAGTCTACAGCATGGCGACTTCGTCGATTGAGACCTCCATAAACTAAGTACTGTACTCGATGTGAAGATGCGCACAGCTTTCGCAGATGGAGGACGGCTCCTCTTCAAAATGGTACTCTCGCAAGATACTTCCTTGATGAAAAGGGGGCGTGGGACGGCAGGGTGTACTGCGGCATCGGTGATGCATCCTAGGTTTACTCTGGTCCGCCTCCGCCGACTCCTCCTCCTCCTTCTGCCCTGCCCCCCCTGCGCCGTCCCCCTCCTCGTCCTCTGCCCCCACCTCGACCCTTGCCGTCGTCGTCCTTGCGGCCCTCCTCCTCCTCGTCCTCCGCCACTCCTCCCCGCCACACGGGGAAACAGAAAGATCCGCCACGGCGGGCCCCCGCGCCAGTTGGTGGCGCCAGCGCGGGCCAGGGCAGGGGGCGCGAGGCGGGGTGCAGGCGGAGGTGGAGGAGGAGGGAGGAGGAGGAGGAGGGAGGAGGAGGTGGAGGAGGAGGAGGAGGAAGAGGAGAAAGGAGGGGGAGGAGGGGGAGGAGGAGGGGGAGGAGGAGGGGAGGAGAGGAGAGGGAGGGAGGGGAGGAGGGGAGGAGGAGGAGGAGGAGGAGGAGGAGGAGGGCTGGCTGGCGCTGCTGCTGCGGGGGGCGCTGGAAGGGGGCAAGCGGCGGGCGTGGCGGCCTGGAGCGCCGGGGCCGTGCTCGCGGCGGGCTGTGGCGGTGCGCGCGGGCCCCCGTGGCGCTCCCGGGTGAGCCCGGGTTTCGGCTGGCGCACCCCCTCCCCCCAGGAGCAGCCGCCTTTGGTGAAGGGAAGAAGTAGACACAAATGCCAGGATTCCCCACACTTTCCCATGTTTGCTGGGGTTTCTGTCTCCCCCCCCCACTTCCCATATTTTTCCGCATTGTCCTGAAGTCGACGATTCATCGTGTCTGTGTGTTTTTGTCCCTCCTGATTTGGCGCGCCGCCTCCAGGGAAACCGCCCCGCTTGACGGGCGGTGGGGGGGGGCGCGCCAGCTCCCGCCAGCTCCGAGGACAGCCCCTGCCGACTCCGGAGCGGAGACCCCCGCCCAGCCGTCGTCACAGGGGCGGGTGTTCTCGCAGCACGCGACGGGCAAGCAGGGCGCCCGACACGCCATGACGGACGAGGTGCCCTCGACCAATGACGCCCAAATGCTCCACGAGGCCCCACTAGGCAAGGTCTGGTCCGGGCAGCTGCCAAGACCCATTCGGTCCGCTGCTCACCGGATTGGGTACGCTGCACGAGCCAGCACAGCGCCTAGGACGTCCGTCTGCTTGTCGCCACGGCCACCTCCGCTGTGGTCAAGCACCTGGCCAACACTTGCGTCACGGAAGGCGCGGCCGCCACGACATAGAAGTACGTTGTCACCTGGGTCCCAACGACGATCGAGCATGGCAACCACGACTCTTGAAGAGTCGTGGTTGCCACTTCGTCACGGCCAGGCCACCAGTCCCCAGGCTATTGGGCCACCGACGCCAGCGCCGACCACGGCGACAAGGAGGCTCTCCTGCTGCCGCCCATCATTCCGCCCTGCGACCAAAATGCGACCTCGGACGACCACGCCGTACCGAACCAACCTCTTGCCGCCCGGGGGAGCCGGCTGCAACTGCACCGGATCCCCTGACTCCCTCCCCTGCGACCCCCCACGACGCCGCCCCCTTCAGGGGCAACTCGTGGGAGCATCCCATACAATCTTGTCGGCTCTTGCGAATCGACGCTCGTCGACGCTTATCGACGCTCGTAGAGAAAAGCTCTGCGGAAGTGGCAGACAGAGAAAATTCGCGTGCAACTTGAGCGCCTTTCAGATCTGAAGAATAAATATTCCGGCACTGTGGAGCCTGTGAAAGACAAAACCTTTGCGACCATGTTGCAGGACGTCTACTCGTCGGAGGCCTGCGCGCCACCTCCCCAAGACACATCGCAGCTCCAACGTATACCAGATATAACGCTGGGGGAATTGCAGCAACTCTCAAGGCGATGGCTTGCAAACGATGTGATGAAACAGCTGGTGTTTTGTTGGAATTGTTTCGCCATGCGGGCCCGCTTGTCCATTCAGTCCTGGTTGCGTGTCTAAGCGGCGCCGTGCACACGGGTGTCTTCCTTAGCGGTTGGAGGATCTGTTGTATGTGATGATTCCAAAGGCTGGCAACGCTCTGGACCCCAACAACTGGAGGCCATTGGCTATATTGGACATGTCATACAAGATCCTCGCCAGAATATTGCACGACCGCCTCAAAGCCTCTCTGGAGCCCTGCCAGCCGCCAAAGCAGTTGGGATTTCGATCCGCCACTGGGACAGAGCACGCGCTGTTGATACTCGAGCACGTTATTCAGAAAATCGAATGAATTTGATTCGCCGGTGTGGACCGTGAGCATCGAGTTGACCAAGGCCTTCGACCAGATTGAACATCGTACGCTATTCGCTGCCACGTCAGAGCAAGGAGTTCCTGTCGAGCACCGCGCGTTGCTTCAATGCTTGTACACCGCTCAACGCGGAATTGTGGATAGCTGCCAATTCGACATTAAACGCGGTGTTAGACAGGGTGATGTGATTAGTCCGATGCTCTTCAACGCTGCGCTGGAAGCGGTAATGGGCCGGTGGCAGGCTCAGCTTGGCAATTGTGGTCTCTTGCTGAACCCGCGGAGCGGGCGCTTGACGAACATTCGGTCGCTTGATGATGCAGTGTTTATGCTCGATTGCCTGGTGGAGGAGCTGAGCAGTGCCAGTTTGTCAGTCAACGCTCGGAAGACGAAGACTCTCACAACATATGTCAACGTTGCAGCAAACGAGGTCCCGCCCTTCCTCGATGCCGACGGCGGGATGGGGGTTGTCAAGCACGCGGGCACGCAAAAATACCTTGGCCAGCTGTTGAGCGGCGATTTGAGGATGCGCGGTAAGTGCAATCTGGAGCACCGCATGAAGTGCGCTTGGCTTAAATACCATCAGTTTGCAGCCACCAGAACCGCAACACTCCCATCAAGTTGCGCCTGCGTCTGTTCGACTCCGTGGTGACGCCGTCTGTCCTCTACAGTCTGACCACAACGCCACTCACCTAGAAAGAACTCGACAAGACGGACGCGCTATAGAGGAAAATGTTGGAGCATGGCCTGGCAGCTTACTGGCCATCACATGAAGCGCCGGCTGGAGGCGGCTCTAGCGCAACATTCAGTCACATAATGGAGCAACAGGCGCAACCGCCAGAAAGATTCGCTAGTCCAACAAGTCGAACACGGACATCTGTCGCAGTGGTGTTCTCGACATCTGTCGCAGTGGTGTTCTCTTTCGTATGCTTGGCGACCTAGTCGAGAGCGCCATCGAGGCCGACCGCTTCAGAAGTGGACCGATTGAATATGTGCCTGTCAGCGAGGAGTTCTTCGTGAAGGCCCCCGCGAACGAAATCTGACGGTTTGCTTCCCTTCTGCCCCCTTTCCCCCGCCCTCTTTCGCTCTCCGCCCCTGCCTGCCCGAGAAGCAGTCCACGCAAGACGATCGCACGTTTGCCCGGGTGCCTGAGGCACGGGCCAATTTTCTCCCCCCGAGTTCTCGATTGGCACGGCCTTCGGGCCGATCGGGAGTAGCGTAGCGTAGCAACGCTAGCCGACACTATACCATCGACTCCCAAACGATCATCGACGCTGGTCGACGCTAAAGACGGAAGTAAGAGGGCAAACAAGGCTCACACATGATTTGCTATCGAACCCTTCCCTCCCCTGCGACCCCACCCCCCACGCACCCCCCCGTTCCCCTCGACGCCCTCTCCCCAAACATTCACGTCCTTGTGGCGTCCTGTTCTCCCTCCCCACGGCCGAGGAGGAGGGGGAGGAGGGAGGAGGAGGAGGAGGAGGAGGAGGAGGAGGAGGAGGAGGAGGAGGAGGAGGAGGAGGAGGGGGAGGAGGAGGAGGAGGAGAAGGAGAGGGAGGAGGAGGAGGAGGAGGAGGCGGAGGAGGACCCCCCCACCACCACGACACGGCTCACACTGCCACGGGCCGCGCGGGCGGCCCCGACCCGACGCCCTCTGCGACGGCACCAGGCCCCGCACGACGGCTGCCGCCGACGAGCCTCCCGCCCGCCGCCCGCGCGCGAACGCGGGGCCCCGGAGGTCAGCTGCCTCCGAGAGGGCAGCGGCAGCCCGAGAGCCAGCTGACACCAGTACGGTCAAAACGTGACTCCCACCAGCGCTTTGGGTGACAGGTGGTCTGAGGGTGATCTCTCTTTTTCCTTCCACGGCCCATCATCCCTTCGGGGAGGGAGCCCTCCTCCTCCCCTCCCCAAGGATGTTTTGGGGAGGGGAACCGATGTGTCAAAGGGTCCTTTTTCGGCCAGTGGGAGGGCCAATGTTTGACACCCCTCACGAGGATCGTGGCCCCGGAGGAGGGGCAGACATCGAGGAACCCCCTCTTTTGACGACGGGTGGCGAGGACGCAAGACCCTTGGAGGCCGAGGCTGGGCCTTCCTGGGCAGCGGGCGACCAGTGAGAACGGCAAAGGACGGGCCGCAGAAGCAAGGACACAGGGGCACCCTAGATGAAGGTGCGCGTCGTTACTGGGCGCGGTTGACTGTATAGTGGGGGCCCGACCACAAGAAACCTTCCACAAGAAACTCAACCCTGAGACCCCAGAATGCCCATTAATTCTTGGTGCGAGAACGTCACGCTTTCCATCGCAAAGCCATCGAAGCCCAAGTAACCCAGGGCACCCTGGAGGCAAGGAGGATGCTTCTTGGCATGGGTCTCCACTGTATGGCAGCTGGAGTCGCGCGCCCCCCCCCCCCGCCCCCAGACGCCGCACGACAGGCGGCGGACCCGTGGCACGGGCCCACTCTCCGCGGAGGAGGCCTCCCTCCGCCGACGCCCCTCGCTCCCCGCTCCCCGCTCCCGCGACGACCCCCCGACTCCCACGACCCACGACTTCGCCACCGACTGCCGCCCCCCCTCTACGCACATGCCCGCACAAAGGGACCGTCTAGGGTGCTGCGGGTGTGGCGCCCGAGCGCCGGAGCATCAGAACCTTAGGCCTAAGTCGGGCGTGTTCTCCGACAGGCGGGTTTTGGACGAAACGTAAAAATAGCCCAAACGTATTCACACAAATATCGAAGCATAAATCGTCCCCTGATTATTTTTTGGATATCCTCCTGTAGAGGGACAAGCCCGACTTAAGCCTGATCAGGAGCCCCGCTCAGTCTTGTGCAAAAGTCTCTGGCTGCCCCCTCCCAAAACCACGCCAACACCTCCACCACCGACGGCGCTTCTGGGGGGGCGCGGCGACCCTCCGACCGCACAAAGAGCTGCCTCGCCGACGGCGGCCTCGCGCGATTTTGTAAAAGAGGTCGAGGAGGCTGCGATGCCATGCCGCCGCTCGAGTAGGGGATCGACCACAGAATTGATTTACCCCTGAATTGATTTTCCATCGAATCTACGCACGAGTGCGTGGAATGCTACGCATTTTTCGTTGACTCGGCGAACAAATCGATTTTGGGGTAACTGATTCTGTAGTCGATCCCCGACTCAAGCCGCAGGGAGGAAGGTCGGGTGTTGCTAGAAGTCCCCCTGGCGGCCTCCAGAGCACCCCTCATGAAGTCCCGAGGGTCCCAGGGGCTCCAGAACTGAGCGACAAGTTTGGGGCACCCTGGGCCAGAGGCACCTTTAGCACCCCCCCGGGACAGGGGGGGGATTGAGCAGAGACCGGCCGGCCAGAACCATATGAGGTTCTAAGAGCAGAAGCAGAATTCTTAGAGCATGCAGCCGACATGCAACCGATGTGTTAACACAAGACAGTCCTAGCCAGAAGTGTACTGAAAACATTATTCGCGCAAGCCATAAGGTTATCAGGGCATTCTTTGGCGGGCCTGTAAGCATGCCCAAACGTAGGGAAGCAATGCCCGGGGAGGAAGCGGCACAACGCCGGCGCAGCCCCAAAGCAAGGGGCGCCCACTGCAGGTGGACGCCCCTCCGAGGGCTTCCGCGGCTAGGGTACCCTGGGACGCACAGAGACATACTGATACTGATACTATATGTCCGACCCGAACATGAAGTATACCCATGTTGCAATAAATCATTTCCCAAGCGGTGTGGCCAGAAAGCGCCCGCCACGACGCATACACTAGCAGATTTCTCGGTGCGCACGTCGCCTCCGGGGAGCGACGCACACATAATATGATATAGTATGCTGGGGTGACGCCGATGCCCTCCCTCCGCCTTCCATTTCCCGGGCAATTATCTTTGCGCTTCGCGCGAAGCGACGCGCGATAATCTTCTTGCTTCAGCGCCGCCCCCCCCCCAAAAAGCACGACGAGGGACTCGCACCACGCTCCGAGATCGCCCAGACCGGCAAGCGCGAAGCGGCGCGACTCGCTTCGCGCCATCGTGGTGGCCCTGGCTCTGCTCCTCTCCTCCCCGTCTCCCTCCTCAGGGTACCCCCCCCTCTCCGCCCACCCAGGAGCTCTATACGTAATTATTGCGTCCTCCCTGGTGGCGGAGCGCCGCCGCGGGGAGACAGAAAGGCAACACTTCGCCACCCGTGGCTGAAGCCTTCGGTGCCGAGTGCCCCGAGGAGGGCTAAAGCGAGGAGCAGGGCGAGGAGGAGGAAGGGGGAAGAGCAGGGAGGAGGAGCTTGAGGAAAGAGGAGGCGGAGGCAAAAGGCAAGCGGAGGGAGGACGAGGAAGGAGGTGGAGGAGGAGGAAGAGGAGGAGGAGGAGGAGGAGCAGCAGAAGACAGGAGGCACGAGGGGGAGGCGGGATGAGGAGGGGAGGTGAGGTGGATGAGGGGACGGGCGGGCGATCCTTGAGCTCGGGCTGGAAGGCCTTGACCGCCTTCTTCGCCGCCTGGGCCCCCCAGAAGCGACAGGGCGGCGGGGGCGAGGGAGGCGGCGAGCTTCTGCCTCTGACCTGAATCCCCCGAGGCCTTCACACAGGAAAGGAGAAGTGGAAGAACGCCGCTGCTCCATCGGCGGAATGACCCAGAGCGGACAAGGCAGTGAGCAGAGGAGAGGGGGCAAGGGGAGGAGGACGAGGAGGAGGGCAGCGAGGACGTAACCCCGACAGGACAGGGCTTCAAACGCGCGAACCGACGGACCGACGCCCAACGCGGAGGGCGGGCAATCGCCCGATGCAAAGGACTGAGAGGCCCAAGAGGAGTGACCGGTCTGGCAGCAGCAAGTGTTTCCTCGGCAGGCCCTCGTGTTCAGGAGACGGCGTCCCGCGTCGTCCTACTCCCACCCCATCTCCTCCCTGCCTCCGCCCTCTTCCCATGTCTCTGTTTCGGCACACCCCTCACACGCTTCGTGGCCGCATAAGGGGGCTTCACCGAAAGCTCCAGAGTCATCGTCTATATTTGGGTGTCACGCCCGATTCGTCACACCGCTCACACGTTCCATGGCCCCACAAGGAGCTCCACCGAGGGCCCAGAGGCACTGTCGTCCTCATTTGGGCGTCACGCCCGTTTCGGCACACCCCTCACACGTCCGGTGGCCTCGTAGGGAGATCCACCGAAGGCCCCAGTGGCAGGAATCGCATGCGTCTCCAGGCCCACATCGGTGCACCACTTACACGTTTCATGGCCCCACAAGGAGCACCACCGAAGGCCCCAGAGGCACCGTCCAACTGGCAGTGTCGTAGTGTCACACCCGTTTTGGCACACCCTTCACACGCTTCGTGGCCCCATGGGAGATCCACCGAAGGCTCTAGAAGCACTGTCCACGTGGGTGGCGTCACACCCGTTTGGGCACACCCCTCATACGCTTCGTGGCCCCATAAAGAGATCCACCGAAGGCCCCAGAAGCGCCGTCCACATGTGTGGTGGGATCCATCAAAGGCCCCAGATGCAGAGTCTACATTTGGCCGTCACGCCCGTTTCGGCAAACTCCTCACACGTTTCGTGGTCCCGTGGGGAGTTCCACCGAAGGCCCCAGAGGCACTGCCCACATGGTGGGCGACACACCCGTTTGGGCACAACCCTCACACGCTTCGTGGCCCCATAGGGGGCTCCACCAAAGGCCCAAGAAGCAGGGCCTACATTTGGGCGTAAATGGTGGTGTACTTACTTTGATTACCGTATATGATTGGACAAGTGTGTACGCTTACGAGATACGGAACGATTTCTTTTCCGATTTGGAAAACATTTATCGTCGGACCAACATTATTACTGGGATATTTCAACACAAGGCTCTTGGAAATATTCACTGGCGAGGACACTGTTCTGGGGGAGTATGTGTTTCGTAATGCGAGAAGCAAATGGGACCAACTTCTCAACAAAGACCTTCTTATCGAATTATGCACATCAGCAGGCACATGCATCGCAAACACCTTTTTCGACACACCGCTAGAGCACAATATTACGTTTTACGACATTGGCACGAACCCTATGGACCCAATAGTGCCGGTCAAGTTCGAGCAACTCGACCACGTCATCGTTGACAACAACTGGCTTTCAAATATCCAGCTTGTCTGGAGTGACCAGGAGCGTGCATTGCAATCCCACCATTTCTTGTGCGTTGTCGATATGAACATTGACATTCCTATCGTTGAACGTGCCCGGCGACCTCTGAGATACGATTGGAAGTCTGCAAAGCGATCCAGTCGCCAAGAAATACATTGACGGCTTCATCAACAACTGGGAAAATACGAAGCCTGGACATTTAGTACAACATGAAGCAACAACGATAGCTCAATGTATGATGGATGCTGCTTCGGATCACGCTATGCTCCTCTCAGCCACGCCTCACAAACCATGGGTTTCGTCACGGACTCTGTTTTTGATTGAACAAAGGAATGAAGCAAGAGTGCGGAACAGTCACGAAAAAAGTAAAAACGCTCAACACACAAATGCAAACATCTGCGCGTGCTGATAAGAAACAATGGCTAAACGAAACGACTGAAACGGAGGTTGGCAAGCCGTCCGTTCTCTCCGGGACAAAAACAAACACCACGCCACGGACGGTTACGAGATAAACATGGGAATTGGTGGGCGCCAAGAAGAAAGCAGATACAATGGCAGATTATCTGGGAGAGGTGCAATGGAAATTATACGAAAGTCCCGAAGAACTCCCGGATCTGGACAACAATGTCGCACTTCTTCAAATTAGTACTGGACCCGTCACGTTGGAAGAGGTTCGCCGGGCAGTCAAGTTTCGACGGGTTCAGAGGGCAGCAAGGAACGACGGCGTGCCTCCAGACTTGTGGCGCGCATTATGGTCAAACGACGACGCGCTGGACATCATCCGGCAGCTTGCGACACTTGTTGGCAACAAAAGCAAATTCCAGAAGGATGGCGGGACGCTTCCATTGTCACGGTTTTCAAAAAGGGGGACACGTCGCAACCAAGCAATTATCGCCCTATCTCCCTCTTGGCCGTTGGATATAAGGTATTGGCGATCAGTTTGCTGCACTGACTCAAAAAAGGAGGAGTAGAACAGCGCCTTTGGGAGTCGCAGTATGGATTCAGACCAGGAAGCCGCACAGCAGATGCAATTTTCTTTGCTCGCCGACTCATCGACACCACATTGGAGGACAAGCATGGGGAGGTTTTGTTTGTCCCCACATGTTTCGTGGGGTTATGTTTTTTTCCCCTGCCGCGCCGCACCCGCGTCTCACACCTCCCCCCTCTTCGCCTTCTCGCACAACGCGCCAATGTCGCAGGGCCTCGCAAGCGTGGCACTTCCTCGACGCCAAAAGGGGTGCGCTGGGGGTGGGGGCCCACCGCGGTCTCTTTACGCGCCAATGTCGCAGGGCCTAGCAGGCGTGGCATTTCCTCGACGCCAAAGGGGGTGCGCTGCAAGCTCCCAGGGCGTGGCAGACGTGGCATTTCCTCGACGCCACAGGGGGTGAACGAAGGCGTACACTCTCTACGCGAGGTACTAGGATACGCTCTACGCGAGGTACTCGGAGATGAACGACGACGGCAAGAAGCACTGCTTGGTGGCGTACCTGCAGAACCCTGCGTCGGGCGGATTCCCCCAGGAGGCTCTTTTAGACGACGGCGGCGGCCCGCCAGCGAAGGTGCAGCGAGTGCGCGAGGCCGGCGGCGCGGCGGCTGACACAGAGGCCCCCGCCGCAGCGTTTGCCACGCCTATGAAGGCTACACCGACGAAGGACACGCCAACGAAGGCCCCGCCCATGCAGACTTGCACTCCGCAGCGGTCCCCGGCTTTGCTGCTGGCTACCTCTGTTCGTTCCACTTTCTCTCGGGCCCGCGGAGGCGGACGAACGTTGGTGGCAAGGACCTTGGTCGCGGAGCCTGCGACAGTCGGTCGGGGCGACCTGTTTGTGCGCCCTGGCGGATAAGAAAGCTGTCGGATGGTACAATTCGTTTGCAGAGAAGCGGGCGGTGGATCCACAGTTCCAACCCACAGTGCGGTGGATCCATCAGTGGTATGATGGATCACAATATTGGGAAACATTCGCGACGAGGGTTTAGAACGCAGGATTGCGCATAGATGATAATGAAAAGCAAGCACATAAGATTTAAATAAAGTATGTGGGGGTCCTCGGTAGCGTAATGATTGTTGGATTGGAGCAAAAATGTTATGTTCGACCGTATCAAACCTTCTGGTTTACTACACGCTTTACGTCACTTTGGAATCCCCACAGCTATCATTGATATGGTTCAAGCATTATGCACGGCACGCAAGTTTGTGGTCAAATATGGGCAGGGCAAGTCCTCTCAGCGACCTCTAAATGTAGCACAGGGCTGCCCACTATCTCCGCATTTGTTCGTCATCGTGATGTCGGTTCTGATGGAGGCAGCGGGCGCCGAGAGGAAGACAGACGTGCCGGAAGGAAGCCGCAAACCTGACGTCATCACGGATGACATCTTGTACGCAGACGACACAATGTTGGTATCTGAAGACAAGGAGCGCCTCCAACGTCATCTGAATATCGTGGCAACGATTGGGAAAGCTTTCGGATTGGAGCTCAACGAGGGTAAAACCGTACTATTACAAATAAGGTCTTCAGCGATCATTATTGGGCCTGGTGGAGAGCCAATGCATTGCAAAGATCGCGCAATTTATTTTGGTGGCTTTTAAGCGTGGATGGGAATGCCGAAGCCGAATTGACAAGGCGCCTGGGGGAAGCCAAGAGTGCTTTTCAACAACTCAATGCTGTATGGCACCATGCGAACGTAACCCGCCGACAGAAGATACACATATTGGAAACATGTATCTTCTCCAAGCTGCTAGATGGTTTGGAATCGTGTGTTATTGGCTGCTGACCGGGAAAGGCTCGGTGGGTTCCAAGCGCGTTGCCTCCGCAGGATCTACAACATCCTCCCTGCCTTCATTTCTCGAATTAGCAACGCAGATGTGAGGTCAACCGCAGGCTCCCGCCCTCTGTGAGCCGCTCTCTTACAGAACCAGTTGGATTTTTACGGCAAGCTGACAAGAGCCCACCCGAACACTCTACCTAGGCGCATGGTTTTTGAGGAAGGCCGAATTTATAGTATATTGCATTCCTCTCGCAAGCGCAGAAGACCCCGTGTGCTGTGGGCTGCATATATGCACGCGCGCGCCTTGAGCCTGGCGGGAGACGACCCCGATATATAACAGAACCTACTGAAATCTCCAGCAGCCCAGTGGGAAGCAGCTGTCCGACGTTATTGCCGATCATTGTGACTACGTATAGTTATCAGTTTGTTCTCCTCTCCCCCTCGCTCCTTCCCTCCCCCCTCCCCCCTTTCCCATCCTCCCTCTTGCATGCCGTGCTGGTGTAATTCCCACCGCCGCCCACCCACCACTGTAATATGCAGTGGCTGCGTTCCGGCGCCTTTGCCAATTTTCCTGGCCTTTTGTAGTTTGTCATGCTCTGCCGATGCGCCGTCTAGGCGCGGCTTCTTCCTGTCCTGTCCTGCCCGTTTCGGCACACCCCTCACACGTTTCGTGGCCCCATGGGGGGCTCCACCGAAGGCCCAGAGGCACTGTCGTCCACATTTGGGCGTCACGCCTGTTTCGGCACACCACTCACACATTCGGCGGCCTCATAGGGAGATCCACCGAAGGCCCCAGTGGCAGGAATCGCATGCGTCCTCAGGCCCATGTCGGTGCACAACACACGCTTCGTGCCCTCATAGGGGGCTCCACGGAAGACCGCAAAAGCAGGAAACACACCAGGATCCCGACGCGAGCCGACCTGCGTTAGGCAAGTGCATGCAGTGAACAGCGGCCTGAAAGAGGAACAAAACGTGCCGCATCCGAATATCCCACGAGGCCCAAACGGTCAACGACATTACCCATGCAAACTCGAATCGAGGAGGCGAGAGGAAGGGGGAAGAGAGGAAAGCCGATCCTCGAGGAGGGCGGGGAGGAGGACGAGGGGGGCAAAAAGGGGGGCGAGAACAAGGGCGAGTACAGAAGGCAAGGAGGAGTGCGAGGAGGGTGAATGGGCGGGGGGGCGGAGGAGCGGGCATCGCTTCTCACGTCTTCGCCCGCCCGTGCCCCCTGCCGCGGGATGGTTCCAAGAAGGCGTTCGATGATCCATGGGCTCCCCCACGGTGGCACTCAGGCGGGCTCAGGATGCCCAGGGCAAGTCAAAACAACCCAAACACCCACCAGACATACACAAGGCGGCCCCCAGACGAGCCATGACGGCCCCGCGAGGATCCTAAGAACAAGCCATGAAACACCCAATGCGGACCCGAACGAAGACCGCGAGGGCTCCATGCGCTGGCATGTTTCGGAAAAACCCGAGAGGCCCAGGATGGCTTCGGAACGCGAAGAGGGCGACAACATGGCTCGTACATAGAGGGCCCCGTACGAGGGCGTCGAGTGTCTAAAATCGTGCGCACACGATCCGAATCGACTGCACGATCCCCTGGCTGACCCAACGAATGAACAGATCAGAATGAAGGGGGCCGAACGGTCATTCATTGTCCATGGGTGCGTGGCTGAAGTGGGGACCCGTGGTGCGGATTCTGTTTGTTGCGTTGTTGTTTATTTGTTGTCGTCGTCGTCCCACCCGCGAAACACCCGCGACCCATCCCGCGACCCACCCCGCGCCCCACCACCGAGACCCACCCGCGATCCAACCCGCGACCCACCGCGACCCACCCCGCGACCCACCCGCAACCCACCCGCGACCCACCCCACCCCGCGACCCACCCGCCCCGCGACCCACCGGTGACCCACCCGCGACCCACCCCGCGACCCACCCGCGACCCGGCCGCGACGCAGCCGCGACCCAACTGCGACCCACCCGCGACCCAACCGCGACCCATTTGCGATCCACCCGCGACCTACCCACATTTGTTTAACCAAAATCGGCGCCTGCGGCGGGCTCGTTGCATAATGTGTGGAACTTTGGGGCTTCTCCACTCTCGCAGACTGCCGACGTCCTCACCACCCCATTAGCCTTATCCGCATATGCGGGGTGACATGGTAATTCACCGATTCGTGGGACTGCCTCAAACGTTCAGAATCATAGTAGCACTGCCATGCAATTGACCTCTATGATTCCCCCGGACCGCCAATAGTTAGAAACGAATCATCGTTCCGACGCCCTCATTGACGGACGGGGGCCCCATCAATAATGGAAAATATGGTTTTCTCCGCGGCATCCGCCGCACAGCAACGACGACGACGATTACGGTTAGGAGGAAGCGGAGAAGCAGGAGGAGCAGGGGCGGAATTCATTCCCCGCAAGCGCAAACGGGGGGATGCAAAACTGAAGACCACCTGAAGTTAATGAAAGTACCGACAGCTGTATATCCCACCAACCCTCTGGACGTGTCTTGTTCTGCGGAACCAGTCTTCCGTTCCCCTTGTTCCTCTGGACCCGACCTCTGGGTCTGGGCCCGCTGGTCGCGCGCGGTCGGAACGCAAAAGGTCGCCCAAGAGGGCCTCCAAGGTTGCGCCGCATACTCCACGTTGAAGCAAGAGGGTCTCAAGCATGTCTCGAATATGCCCTAAGCTCGCCACAATACGGCTCGAGGTTGTCATAGAGCATCTCACGGATGCCTCCGACAAAGATCGGCACGCCGCCATTGTATGCAAACGTCGAAAACGTGTGTTCTCGCTTTTGGGCTTCCGACTTCTGGGGCGGGCCCAGCGACCCCGCAACGTCCTCAATTCGGCGGCGAGCGAAGGTGGGGAGCGAGGCGGAGGAGGCCCTCTCAGAAAGCAGCGCGCATTTCAGAAGCCCTCCGGCCTTACGAAACATGCTCCGCGTCGCCGTGGAAGGCTGGAGGAGGAGGAGGAGGAGGAGGAGGAGGAGGAGGAGGAGGAGGGGGAGGTTGGAGGGAAGAGGGAGGCGGAGGAATAGCTGGGAGTAGCTGGAGGCGGACCACTGTCCTCAGGCCCCCGAGGGGCCTCGCAAACAGGAGGTCAGGAAGCCCCTCACTCCACCCCCATCCCCCCACCCCCGGGGGGCCGCGCGGGCCCTCGCCCGCTCGATGGCGGGCGGCCACGCGCCGCAGCATCGTCGCGCTGCCCTCCACGTCTGGGGGGTCGGGGCCGGGGAGGGGGGAGGGGCCCGTGGCGGGCGGGGCGCGACCGCAGCCTGAGACGACCGTCGGCGCTCTCAACGGGTCCCGCACCGCCATGGCCAACAACATTGGCTTGGGAGGGCCCTCTTGTCTCTGAAAGAGGCCCCTCTGCAATCTCAGACCCTCTAGGGGTCTGGCCCGAGCAACGCCCCTTCGACGACCAGAAGGAATGGTTCTCGTGGATGGCCACTGCCGCAACTCTCGCAGATTCTGGGGCCAAGGCACAAGCCTCGACGCCAAAACTGGACACGGCCTCGCAGGGGGACATGACACACTGACTAAAGGCGGCCTCGGCAGCCGCCATCTCGCAGGATAGGCATGCTCACTTTGGCCCACGCTGAACCAAGTTATGGGCCGACGCCGACAGACCCAGAGATAACTGCAACGCGCGGCTAAACGGGTTCTGACGCCGCCGCATCCACGAGCGCCCTGCGCGCTCTTCTGCGAATGGCGGCCGCCGAACAATCTGTCGCATCCGCGTCGGGCGCGCTGCAAACGACGCCCTTCCCCCTCGTTCCGAATCCCCCCCCGCCCATCAGCGGCGAGATCGCCGTGCGCAGGGAACAAGCTCCTATCTGATTCAGGGGGCGCATCTAAGTGGGAGGGCGCCCAGACGGCATCAATCTGCTCAGCCTGGGCCCGGGCCCCCAACGCTGACGCGCCAAGGCGCGCAAGTCCTCGCGTTGGCCCTGGGGGCGCGAGGAAGACATCCTCGACCCCCCGCGACCTGGGAATCGCCGGGCGGTCGGCGACAGATGCGAACGGGCCCTAGACCTCAGACGACGCAAGAAAGATAGCACAAATCTCCGCTCTGGGGGCCGTCTGCTCATCCCCGGGTAGCAGGGCGCACTGGCGGCTCCGAGCGAAAGCAGCTCGCCCTCTGAATTCGCCGGCGCAGCGATGGCAGCGCAGCGTCTTCGACGACGGGGGTCGCCACTAAACTCGCCCCCGCGATCCGTCTCCAAAAACGCACAGCCGGCCTCCCTGGCGACGCCGGGGAAGCCTCAGGGCCCCCAAACCCTTCCTCGAGACCTCGAATCGCCTCCTCGCCCAAAACAAAATGAGCGAGGCGCAGGGGGGGGGGGGGGGCGAAGCCGCGAACTAGGCTCTGACTCATGCCTCGACATGGCCCGCGTGAGCAAGCTCTGCGTGAGCTTCTGATCCTCGCGCTCGCAATGGCGCTCGCGTGTCCAAATGCGATGGGACAAGGAATCAGGTTCTTTTCCGCAGCGGGCGCATGCCAGCTCAATCAGATAGCCATCGTCAACCATTCTTTGTTTTGACCATTGACCTCCACTGACGACAGTAACGTTCCTGGCCAGCATTTCCACCTGGCCCTGAGTCTCCAGGCGCCGCTGCTCACGAACAATATGGTACATGTCTGCTCCGCCAGCGAGGTCGCTCCCCTCCGCGTGCTTGGCGGCCGCTCGCCGTGGAGAACCAAGAATGCCCGCCTCGGCGTCATCGAAAAGAGCCTGAATCGAACCTAAACCAGTGAAGCCGAGATAGGGCCCCAGCCCGCGCCCTTCAAGGTAGCGCGCAGCGTGGAAATAGGGCTCTGCAACGACGGCCACGTCCTAGCCGCCGCCTTCCTCAGCCGCCTGCGGGCCGACGCCCACGATCGGATGGCCCTCTCATGGACACCAGGGTTGCGCTGCCACAAGGTAGTCCATTCCCTATGCACCTGCACGGGTGCCTCGACGGCGGGGCCAGGCACTGACGCGTCACATCCCAGCGTGGTAATCAAGCACCGAGCTTTGGACTTGCCACCGATCACGCGTCCAGCTTTGCGCCTCAACAGCAAAAGCGGCTTGGGGCTCATGTTCAAAGTTTGATGCCCACAGAGCGCCTGGGGCACGGCTCCAGCGTTTCACAGACCACGTGGAATCTGTCCCAGGCACACACGCGACGAAGCCTCCGAATTCTGCCAGCTCGCTTGGGAGCACTCCTCGATCTCAGGGGATGCCCTCGCCACGGTACGCTTGCGCCCCGCCGAAACGTTCAAACCCAGATCCACTACCGACATAGCCGCAGCAACTGGAAGGCCGCATGCGCGGAGTCGTCTCACAGTACGCGCTGTCGCCACTGGGTCCGAGCCAATGAGGACCGTCTTGGCCGACACAACCATGCGCTGCTCCTCCAGTCCTGCCGTGAAGTCCTTCGCGGTGGCCAACAGAGCTTTCCCGACAAAAGCGCGGCTACCTTCGCATCGCGCCGTGGCATCATCGACGGAAGTCCGAAGGCCCGACGCGGGTGACCTGCGATGGACGAACTCCAAGAACGGGTGAAGAAACAACTTCGCCAGTCCCACTCCACGTCCAGAATCCACTACCAGAGAGCGGTGGGGAATATGGGCCTGCACAGGATCGATCCCACCTGCAGATCTCTTGGAGCCAAAAGCAACTGCACTTCCAAGGACATCAGCGCCGCAGGGTGTCCAAACCTTCTCGCGGTACGGACGAGCATCACCAAAGACACCGAATCGCAAACAGTTTCATTGTCCAACGCAAGTGTCAGAGAGGTTACCCCCAACTCCAACCCCGATTCATCCAAACAAGCACGCAATAACCCACCACGCAACGCCAATGATCCCTTGATTGCTGTGTCACAATGACCCGACAATCCCTCCGTCCAGGAGTCACTGAGGGTAGCACGCGCCTTACTCCACAACTTTGGCGTCAAAACAATCATGCCCAAGACGCGGTCTCCGCCATGGAATGTTTTGTGCCGCCAGCGCGCACTTGGTGACGGCACACTGCTGAGCCCAAGCAAAATCCTACTCACAATGGTGGATGAGCTGACACGGCTGCTGACGAGCAACGGTCGGCAGCCTACGTACCGAGCCAGGTCCCAGCGGAGGGACGAGGAGGAGGAGGAGGAGGAGGAAAGGGAGGAGGAGGAGGAGGAGGAGGAGGGGGAGGAGGAGAAGGAGGAGGACGAAGGAGAGGAGGAGGAGGAGGGAGGAGATGGAAACGGGGAGAAGGTGGAGGAGGAGGAGGATGAAGAGAGAATGAGGAAGATAATCTAAAGGAGGAGGAGGAGGAGGAGGATGAGGAGGAGGAGGGGGGGGAGGAGGAGGAGGAGGAGGAGGAGGAGGAGGAGGAGGGAGGAGGAGGAGGAGGACGAGGAGGAGGAGGAGGAGGAGGAAGAGGAGGACGGGGGAGGGGGAGGAGGAGGAGGAGGAGGAGGAGAAGACGAGGAGGAAGAGGAGGAGGAGGACGAGGAGGAGGAGGACGAGGAGGAGGAGGCGAGGAGGAGGAGGAGGAGGGAGGGAGGGGGAGGGGGAGGGGGAGGGGAGGAGGAGGAGGAGGGAGGCGGAGGAGGAGGAGGAGGGAGGAGGAGGAGGAGGAGGCGGAGGCGGAAGAGGAGGAGGAGGAGGAGGAAGAGGAAAGGGAGGAAGAAGAGGAGGACAAGGAGGAGGAGGAGGAGGAGGAGGAGGAGGAGGAGGAGGAGGAGGGGTGTACATCCAAGAGCTATTCAAGAGGTTGGAATACACCCTCCCTCCACGCTCCCTCTTCATAGGCCCCATACAACGTCTCATTTCCATTGAAGGATCTGCTCCGTTGGAAGACAGCCGTTTGATGCTCCTGAAGCGTGCCAGCACGTTTTTCTCGGTACCCCCACGCCACGGACCAACCTGACTGTTGCGTCTTGACGGTCCTGGATCGTGCCAGAACGCCGTTCTTGGGATTTCAACACCGCGAATCAACGTAGCTGTTGTGCCCGAAAACCCTGAACTCTTCCAAAACATCATTTCTGGTTGTTGATCGTGGGAATCCGCGAAACGCTTGTAATTTGTATGAAAGAATGTGCACGGCGCTAAGGCGAGAGCCACATTTTGAAAAAGAGCAGTCCTCAATCCGTGAAGCTCTTGCAAGCTGTTAGAACGAATGTGCGCGGCGCTGAAGCGCGAGCCACAGTTTGAAAACGGGTGATCCTCAATCAGTGAAACCCTTGCACACGTTTAGAAAGAATGCGCGCGGCATTAAGGCGAGAGTCACACTTTGAAAACGGGTGGCCCTCAATCCGTGAATATGTTGCAAACGTTTAGGACGAATGTGGGCGGCGCTAAAGCGAGAGTCACAGTTTGAAAGCCACCACCCCTCCATCTGCGAATATGTTGGCAAGTTTTACGCTTCGGAGTCATACATGGTGAGGAAGTCTCAGGCGAAACGCCGGGCCCGCTCTAAGAACTGGCCTCGGGGTACGACAGGGGGAACTTATTCACAAGGAAAAGGAATGGTAGAGGAGGAAGGGGAGGAGGAGGAGGAGAAAGAGGAGGAGGAGGAGGAGGAGGAGGAGAAGAAGGGGGAGGGAGAGGAGGATGATGATGATGATGGAGGAGGAGAAGGAGGAGGAGGACAAGTGGAAACCCAAGAGTCATCAACGATGTTGGAATGAACCCTCCCTCAAAGCTCCTACAACGGTTCATTCCCATTGGGGAAACTGCCTCGCTGGAAAAAAACAGTTTAAAGATCCTGAAGCGTGCCAAAACAATGTGCTTGGGACTTTTCAACGCCACGTATCAGCCTGATTGCTGCGTCTTGACGATCCAGAATCGTGCCATAACGCCATTTCCGGTACGTTAACACAACGAATCAACATGACTGTTGCGTCCGCGTAATCCTGAACCCTTCCAAAACGCAATGTCTGATACGCTGACCGTGGGTATCAATGTAAAAGTCGTGCAAATCTTAAAAACGAATGCGCGCGGAACTAAGACGAGAACCACATGTTGAAAATAATCCGCCCTCAATGCGTGAAACCCTTGCAATTTGCATAAACGAATGTGCACGGCGCTAAGGCGAGAACCACACTTTGAAGACCACCCGCCCTATTATGAAAACCACCCGCCCTCTATCCGTGAATCTCTTGCATATGTTTGAAACGGATGTGCGCGGCGCTAGGGCGAGAACCACACTTTGAAAACCACCCGCCATCAAGCCGTGAAACTCTTGCAAATATTTATAAACGAATGTGCGCGGCACTAATGCGAGAGCCACAGTTTGAAACCCATCCGCCCACAGTCCGTGAACCTCTTGCAAATATAATTACGCTACCGAGGAACCCAACGTACTTAATTTAAATCTTATGTCAACGCCTGCTACGCTGTCACGCTCTCCGACCCTGGCACGCATAGACGCCGCGGTGAGAGACAACCCCCTGCGCCCCCCCCCTGGTGTCGAGAAAGTGCCATGCCTGCCACGCTCTCCGACCCTGGCACGCATAAGGGCCGCGGTGAGAGACCACCCCCTACGCACCCCCCTCTGCTGTCGAGAAAGTGCCACGCCTGCCACGCTCTCCGTCCCCGGCACGCATAGACGCCGCGGTGAGAGACCACCCCTGCGCACCCTCTCTGGTGTCGAGAAAATGCCGCGCCCGCCACGCTCCCCGACCCTGGCACGCATAAGGGCCGCGGTGAGAAACCACCCCCGTGCGCACCCCCTCTAGTGTCGAGAAAGTGCCACGCCTGTCACGCTCTCCGACCCTGGCACGCATAGAGGCCGCGCTGAGAGGCCACCCCCTGCGCACCTCCCCTGGTGTCGAGAAAGTGCCATGCCTGCCACGATCTCCGACCCTGGCACGCGTAGACGCCGCGGTGAGAGACCACCACCTGCGCACCCTCTCTGGTGTCAAGAAAATGCCACGCCTGTCACGCTCTCCGACCCTGGCACGCATAGGGGCCGCGGTGAGAGACCACCCCCTACGCACCCCCCCTGCTGTCGAGAACGTGCCACGCCTGCCACGATCTCCGACCCTGGCACGCATAGACGCAGCGGTGAGAGACCACCCCTGCGCACCATCTCTGGTGTCAAGAAAGTGCCACGCCTGCCACGCTCTCCGACCCTGGCACGCGTAAAGACCGCGGTGAGAGACCACCCCCTTGCGCACCCCCTCTGGTGTCGAGAAAGTGCCACGCCTCCTGTCACGCTCTCCGACCCTGGCACGCATAGACGCCGCGGTGAGAGACCACCCCTTGCGCGCCCTCTCTGGTGTCGAGAAAGTGCCACGCCTGCCACGCTCTCCGACCCTGGCACGCATAGGCGCCGCGGTGAGAAACCAGCCCCTGCGCACCCCCTCTGGTGTCGAGAAAGTGCCACGCCTGCCACGCTCTCCGACCCTGGCACGCATAGGGGCCGCGGTGAGAGACCACCCCCTATACACACACACACACACACACACACACACACACACACACACACACACACACGCACACACACACACACACACCCTGCTTTCGAGAAAGTGCCACGCCTGCCACGCTCTCCGACCCTGGCTCGCACAGACGCAGCGGTGAGAGACCACCCTCTCTGGTGTCGAGAAAGTGCCACGCCTGTCTCGCTCTCCGACCCTGGCACGCATAGGGGCCGCGATGAGAGACCACCCCCTACGCACCCCCTCTGCTGTCGAGAAAATCCCGCGCCCGCCACGATCTCCGACCCTGGCACGCGTAAAGGCGGCGGTGAGAGACCACCCCTGCGCACCCCCTCTGGTGTCGAGAAAGTGCCACGCCTGCCACGCCCTCCGACCCTGGCTCGCATAGACGCCGCGGTGAGAGACCACCCCTGCGCACCCTCTCTGGTGTCGAGAAAGTGCCACGCCTGCCACGCTCTCCGACCCTGGCTCGCATAGACGCCGCGGTGAGAGACCACCCCTGCGCACCCTCTCTGGTGTCGAGAAAGTGCCGTGCCTGCCACGCTCTCCGACCCTGTCTCGCATAGACGCCGCGGTGAGAGACCACCCCTGCGCACCCTCTCTGGTGTCGAGAAAGTGCCGTGCCTGCCACGCTCTCCGACCCTGGCTCGCATAGACGCCGCGGTGAGAGACCACCCCTGCGCACCCTCTCTGGTGTCGAGAAAGTGCCACGCCTGCCACGCTCTCCGACCCTGGCACGCATGGCTCGCATAGACGCCGCGGTGAGAGACCACCCCTGCGCACCCTCTCTGGTGTCGAGAAAGTGCCACGCCTGCCACGCTCTCCGACCCTGGCTCGCATAGACGCCGCGGTGAGAGACCACCCCTGCGCACCCTCTCTGGTGTCGAGAAAGTGCCGCGCCTGCCACGCTCTCCGACCCTGCTCGCATAGACGCCGCGGTGAGAGACCACCCCTGCGCACCCTCTCTGGTGTCGAGAAAGTGCCACGCCTGCCACGCTCTCCGACCCTGGCTCGCATAGACGCCGCGGTGAGAGACCACCCCTGCGCACCCTCTCTGGTGTCGAGAAAGTGCCACGCCTGCCACGCTCTCCGACCCTGGTTCGCATAAACGCCGCGGCGAGAGACCACCCCTGCGCACCCTCTCTGGTGTCGAGAAAGTGCCACGCCTGCCGCGCTCTCCGACCCTGGCTCGCATAAGCGCCGCGGTGAGAGACCACCCCTGCGCACCCTCTCTGGTGTCGAGAAAGTGCCGCGCCTGCCACGCTCCCCGACCCTGGCTCGCATAGACGCCGCGGTGAGAGACCACCCCTGCGCACCCTCTCTGGTGTCGAGAAAGTGCCGCGCCTGCCACGCTCTGAGCGGTGCTGTGAGGAGGAGGGGAGGTGTGAGGTGAGACGCGGGTGCGACGCGGCAGGAAATGAGCGCGGGTGCGGCGCAGCAGGGAAGAGAAGGAGAGGGAGGAGAAGGAGGAGACGCGGGTGAGACGCAGAAGGGAAGAAAACCAGAACCCCACGAAGCACGTGGGGAACAACCTCATCAAAGACTCCGTGTTCCACAATCCGCGCCGTCAACGCGCTGGATCGCTTTCTCCGCGTTCCAAATCTTCTACCCGCACATCGCGGCAAGCGACGGCTCTCTAGGGACCGTCGGGGCAGCGCCCGCCCAGCCAGCAGGAGCGATCACGGGGGAGGCACACAGCTAAGACTACGAAAACCTCGACTCCACGGACAGAGCCCCCGCGCTCTCCCCTCCGGCACCATCTCCAAGGCCGGCTCGAATTAGGTTGGGGCGGTTCGTGGGCCCAACGCCGGCATTGCGCTCTCTTGTGAGTGTAACCTCTGACGTCAGACAACTGCTTGCCACAACGCCCACGTCTACAGCGTTGGCGGCGGGCCCCGAGCTCCCTGCGACTATGTTGCAGGAGCCCCCTGTGCGTGTAGCCGAGGGTGTCAGACAGTCGATTGACCCGGCGTTCACATCAACAGCGTGGGCGAACCGCCCCGATCTCTCGGTGACTATGTTGCAGAAGCCGGAGGGGACACAGGCAGGAAACGGCGAGAGTATCATGGAGCGTCTGACGACTGTGTTGTCAGCTCTCTGGGGGGCCACGCGACGCCACGCGACGAATCTGGGACTATCCGTCTTCGATCCCCTGGAGCGTGACCTTCAGCATTACTCACGCACTCCCTGCTGCCTGGCAGACGGCAGACCTGAATCCCTTTGCAGATTCCTCTTGACTACCATGCAGTTGGTGGCACCAAGTACAGTGACGACGGGACGCGCGACTAGTACTCCCACGCCTGCGTTGTGGGACGCTTTGAGTGCTGATCGCACAGCAACCATGGGACAGAAGATCGTGCCCGATACGTTGGCGGAGAAGAGCATACCGCTGGGATAGATACCCACGACGGCTTCGAGGCTCTCTACCTGGGCATCGCCGGTGGTGGGTACCAGGATTCCACCGCCTCCTCGATGCATGGAGAGGACGCCGCTCAGGACGGAAAGCCATCGGAGTGGGCATGGTCTCTGCCACCAGCTGCGTCGCCTGCGTGGACGGCGGCGGCGGTGGCGGCAACATGCGGCGCCTCCGCGCCTGGGGGCCCGAGCGGCAAGCTCGCGTGCCCTTCCATCGCTGGGCGCAGGAGGTCATGGTCTGGTGAGTGGCGAACTCCGACCTCGACGAGTTCCGCCAAGCGGCCCACCTCTTGTCTCGCCTCACCAGCATGGCGCGCGAGTGCGAGGACGAGCGGCCGCCCGCTGTCCTGGCCCAATGAGATCGACTGCGCCCTAGCGCCGCCCATGACCCTCCCCGCGCGAAGCCTGGCCGAACATCAGGAGGGAACAAAAACACACAGACGCAATGAATCGTCGATTCACCAGAAAATATTGGAATATATAGGAAATGGGGGGAAGACAAAAACCCGGAAACATATAATAAACATGGGGAATCTTGCCATTGTGTCATTTATTTGCGTGCCCCAGTGCCCTTTCATAACAGCGGGGCCAGCCTGGGGGGGAGGGGCGCGCCGAAGCGGCATCCGCCCCCATGGACTTCGAGCGATTGCCGCAGGTGCGCATCGACAACATACTCGCCAGGTTCGACATCCTCCGCAACGGGGCGCAGCAGGCCGGTCAACCCATGATCGCCGACGAGGATTTCAGCGCAACCTCTTGCTGCGCGCCGCGGGCGCGGCAAACGTCCAACTCATCGCGATTTCGCAGCGATGCTACATAGCCGACTTGACGGACGCACAGCAGTTGTCGCCAATGACCAGCCAGCTGCGATGTCTGGGGCGCATGTTCGAGGGCTCGCCATGGGCCGCTCGCTCGACCCAGCGCCGCGCGTTCCTCGCCTGTGCGCCCGCGCAAGATCTGGTTCAGAGTGCCTATGGCATTGCGGCCGGATCGAGCCGGGATGGCATGGGCCCCGCTGCCCGCGGAGCGGCACTGCGCCCACCTGCGACCGTTGCCAATGCCGACCCTTGCACGGCGTCCTATCGGGGCTGGTCTTAGTGGTATCGAAGGTATCGTCTTGCCTGCCTGCACGACGCTTCGGCACCGCTCGCACGTCGTGGCCCAGGAGGAGGGGGAGAAGGAGGAGGAGGGGGGAGAAAGAAGAAGGAGGAGGATGAGGAGGAGAAGGAGGAGAAGGAGTAGGATGAGGAGGAGGAGGAGGATAAGTTGCCGCCAGCAATGTTTTTTACGTAAGGCAAGCCAAGTGGCAAGCCAAGCCAAGTGACGCCAACATGTTCTTAACGCAGTAGAACATGTTGGCGTCAGGGGCTGCAGTTGTGATGAGCTGCATGGAGCGCAGGGGAGGAGGAGGAGGAGGGGGAGGGAAGAGGAGGAGGAGGGAGGAGGGAGGAGGAGGGAGGAGGAGTGAGGACGAGGGAGGAGGGGGGAGGAGGAGGGGGGAGGGGGTTCTGACGCTTTTCGTTTTTTCCTGGTCCTCTTCGGCTGGTTCGGCCTTTCCTGACGCCCTCGTCGCCGCGGCTGGATCTGCCTCCCCTCCTAGGACTTCCCCCCCCTCCTCGCCGTGCTGAACTGCGATGTGCCATGCCGCGAGTGTGCTCTATATAGCGTTGTGGATCGAGTCCTCCCTGGCATTCGGGTCCTCACCGAACTGATCTGGAGCGTAAGCTCGAGCTGCCTCAGCACATAGTAGCTGCCCCAGAACCAATCGACAGAGGGAACATGCCAGGAGGACGCGCCGCGGAACGTCCCAAGGGACGCGCCAGGCGACGTGCCAGGGGACGTGCCATGGGGACGCACCGCGGGACGTGCCAAGGGGACGCGCTACGGAACGTGCCAATGGACGTGCCGAGGGACGTGCCAGGGGACGCGCCGCGCAACGTGCCAGGTGGACTCGCCACGGAACGCGCCAAGGAACGTGCCAAGGTGCATAGTTGAGTGTATCGATCTTGATGTACCGTGCCGACGGCTGTGCTGTGCTGGGCCGTGCTGAACTGCGATGTGCCATGCCGCGATTGTGCTCTATATAGCGTTGTGGATCGAGTCCTCCCTGGCATCCGAGTCCTCACCGAACTGATCTGGATCGTAAGCTCGAGCTGCCTGAGCAGATGGTAGCTGCCCCAGAACTAATCGACAGAGGGAACATGCCAGGAGGACGCGCCGCGGAACGTCCCAAGGGACGCGCCAGGCGACGTGCCAGGGGACGTGCCATGGGCACGCACCGCGGGACGTGCCAAGGGGACGCGCTACGGAACGTGCCAATGGACGTGCACCGCGCGACGTGCCAGGGGGACTCGCCACGGGACGCTCCGCGGAACGTGCCAGGCAACATGCCAGGCTGCAATGCTAAGGGTATCGATGTTGATGTACCGTACCGAGGGCTGTGCTGTGCCTGGGCGACCTGGACATGTGAAAACACGCGTTTCGCTCAAGACGTTGTCAGCACATCCTCATGCTAGACATCAGCCTGGGCAACCTGGACACGTGCAAACAAGCGTCTCGCTCGAGACATCCTCAACAAATGCTCATGCTAGACATCCGCCTGGGCGATCTGGACACGTGAAAATAAGCCTCTGGTTCGAGACATCCTCAACAAATCCTCATGCTAGACATCTGTCTGGGCCACCTGGAGGCGTGAAACCAAGCGTCTCGCTCGAGACATCCTCAAGACCTGGGCACGTGAAAACAAGCAATCCACTTGAGAGATCCTCAGAATTCAGGTCCCCAGGAGAGGACAATCTACAACACAAAACAAGCGTTTCGCTCGAGACATCCTCAATAAATTCTGAAAAACAAGCGTTTCGCTAGGGACATCCTCAAATTTTAATTCGCCGGCCCTCTTCCCACTCGTTATTTATCGCAAAAGAAATTCGCCGGCCCTCTTCCCGTCAAACCCGGGGGGAAACCATCTAAAAGAGAACCCTGGGCTCAAGCCCTTTCCGGGAAAAAAAAAACGCGTAGGCATGCACGGCCTCTCCCGACACGGCACGCACCATCATCATTACCATTGGGGTTTTACCCATGGGGTTTAAGTGAAACATAGGGGCCTTAAGTGAAACAAAATGAAACAAGGGGGACGTGGTTCCACCACGTTTATATGTGGATTGCAGGGGGAACGTGGTTCCACCACGTTTTTATGTGGATCGCAGGGGGTACGATCGCGTCGTGGTCGTGGTCGTCGTCGTCGTCCTTGACGTCGTCGTCTCCCCCTGTGGCCGAACCAGCCGACCTCGTCGTCGTGGTCGTCGTAGTGCTCATCGTTGTCATCTACGTCGTCGTCGTCGTCGTCGTCGTCGTCGTCGTCGTCGTCGTCGTCGTCGTCTCCTCCCCCCCTCCTCCCCTCGCCGGCAGGGCCCCCCCCTCCTCCCCTCGCCGACGACGTCGACCGCCGCGTCGACCACCTGCCGGCGCGCCGGAGGCGGGGGCGGCGCCCGCGCGAGGGGGAGGAGGATAAGTGGGAGGAGGAGGGGGGAAGGGAGGCTCTTGGAGTCACAGCTTGTTGGAGGATGAGTAGGAGGAGGAGGTGAGGGGAGGGGGAGGAGGCGAAGACAGGAGGGGCGAGGGGAGGAGGGTGAGGGAGGGGGGGGAGGGTTAGGGAGGGTGAGGGAGGGTGAGGGGAAGGGGGGAGGCTGAGGAGGGGGAGGGTGAGGGGAGGGGGGGAGGGTGAGGGAGGGTGACCAGGGGCGAAGAGGTTATCCCACCAGCCCTCTGGGCGTAGGTGGTTTAGAGACGGAGGGGTTAGAGCGTCCAAGATGGCCCAAGATGGCTCCAAGAGGCCCTCCGAGAGCCCAAGATGGCGCACGATAGCTCAAGATGGCTCAAGATAATCTCCGACATACCTCCAAGAGGCCCCGAGACGGCCCCAAGACGAATTCAAGTGCCCACCGAGCCCTCCAAGGACCCCTCTGAGAGGCCCAAATGGCTCCAAAACTTAAGGAAAATCAGTGTTTTTGGCCTTCTCGCCTTTTCGCTTCCGATGGGCCTCGGAGGCCTCAAGATCGCCCCAAGATGGCCCAAGAGAGCCCCAAGAGGGGCCCAAGAGGCACCAAGAGGGCCCCAAGAACGCCCAAGCGCCCCAAGAGAGCCCCGCCCCAAGAAGAGGGCCCCAAGACGGCCTTTGAGCCTCCGATGGGGGGGGGGCTGAGCCATGGGGCCCAAAGCGGTCCCAAGAGACCTCTCAGACTCCCCCAAAGAGCCCCAAGAGGGCCCCAATATGGCCCCGAAAGAGCCCCAAGAGGGCCCCAAGAGGGCCCCAAGAGGACCCCAACAGGACCCCAAGAGGACCCCAAGAGAGCCCCAAGATGGCCACAAGAGACCTCCGAGAGCCTCTCGCAACAACACCTCAACTCGCCTGGCGATTGTTTCTGGATGGGCTGGTGGGGATACGCGAAGCGTTAAGGATTTTGGCGAGCAGGCACGGTCGCACTCTGGGAGTGGCTATCCCCTCCTTCCGAGCCTCGCTCGGGCGGCAGCTAGCTACTAGGCACTCGTTTCATCCTGCCTCCTCATCCTTCTCCTCATCCTCCCCCCCCCTCCCCCTGCTCCCCTCAGCCGGCTCGGAACCCCACCAGAGCGCGGCAAGACCGGGACCTCAGACCTCAGTCGAAGTAGGGAAACACAGGAGATTAAGCCTTCGCCTTCGCCCAGCCCGAAGAAGGGCACCAAGGGTCGGGCTCCACGATAGCCGGAGGGAGCTTCACCTGTAGCAAAATCTCGCGCAAGACGCGGCCGACTATCGGGACAGGCGGCGCCTCAGCGACGAGCTTCTTGTACTGGTTCTCGCTGATGATGCCGTCGTACTTGAAGTGGTCGTTCGGAATGGCCTGCAGCGACTCCATCTCAGTAGTCGTCATGAACCGCTGCCTCCCCCAGATGAAGTAGCCGTTCGGGCGGCTGGGCGTCAGGCCGATCGAGCATCCTCGCAAAGTGTCGGGGTCCCTCGTCGGACCGACGCTCAAGTCCGAGATGATGATCTGATTGCCGGGGGGGTTCGGCATCTTCACGTCTATGGCGGGCTCGAGCCAGTCCTTGACCTTCTTGTAATTGCGGAGCTGGGCCGGACTCAGGCCTGGCGGCTCGTCGAAGTCGGGCCTGGAGAGTGGCGCGACGTATGGGTCCAGCACGTCCGCGAGGCTCTTCTCCTCCATCTGAGAGAGGGTCAACGGGTTGGAAACGGCCCTGGGATCCACTGCCGTCTTGAGGATGCCAACGAAGAACAACCTTTGCGACGCCTGAGGCAGGCCACCATCGCAACGCGCGTCCATCGGGTCGCTCCAGACGTAGTAGCTCGGGTCGCCGCTCTCGGTCGTGAGCTTCTTCTGCAGGTAGCCGTGCACCGCCGCCATCTCTGGCTTCATGCTCGCGCTGTAGAGGTGGGCCCTGGACTCGAGCAGGAATGCCTTGGGCCTCTTCTCCTTGATGTAGTTGAGAACGTGCATCGTGACGATATCCTTGCCGTGGGGGTTATCCACGCCGTCGGACAGCTCCTGTGCCGTGTACTGGCCATTGTTCGGAAGCGAGGCGCAGTAAATGTCCACGTAGGGCGTTTGCTTGTTGGGGCGCTTGGTGATGTCGCTGCACACGATGCACAAGCCCGGGTTGTGCTTCTTGATGAACTTGCGTGCCCACAGCCGGTTGTCGGACGCGAACGCGTGCACGACATCCTTCCCGCCTTTGACCAGAACAGCGTCCAAAGCGACCTTGAACGTGTCCAGCCCCGAGCAGTCGGTGCCCAAGACCACCTTGTCGCTGCTGATACCACCAGTGCCGAGTTCCAGCTGGGACGCCATCTCCACGTCCAGCACCTCCAGCGACTGCCACGTATCATCCAGCTCCGCCGGGGCCACCTCTGGTGGGTCCTCCTCCTGCACAGGAAGCTCAGGGGCCGGGCGCTTGCGCGGGCGGGGCGGCAAGCCCAACGGGCGCAGAGGCAACGGGCGCAGAGGCAACGGGGCAGACTGCTGATTGAAGGCCATGGCGACCCGCGTCGGTCGGCAAAAGTTTGCACGGCGGTACGTGCGCCTGCCCAAAAAATTTGGGCCAAAACCATTGCGGACTGGTGCGTTTCGCTCGCTTCTTGCGAAACGTTTTTTCGGCTTCGCAATTGCCCTGCTCGTCTGTTTGTGTTTCGCGCCGTAGGCCTGCCCCACCCCCTCCCCCTCCTTCCTCCTCCCGCTGCTTCCCCTCCCCCTCTCGTTTCGTTGGGGCGTCGGCTGCGACTGCGAGCGACGATGGCGATCGCGGTGGCGGCAGCGGCGGTGATGACGATGACCGAGGTGATCGAGCTTGTGATGATGATGATGATGATGACAGTGGCGATGACGATGATGATGATTTGTGTTTTACTTGCAACCGCCCAGGCCGCAACAGCCTCGCCAAATCTCGAATGTGTTTTGCAGCCTTGCAACACTCCGAATCATCATCGATGGCACGCGCCGACCGCGCATCGAACGGGGTCCAGCACCACATACTTTAAAAGCGCCTCAGGGCCTGTAAGGCGCGCTCTCACGCACGAGATGGCTGGATCGGCCTTTTCCCCAGCAGTCACAAAAGCAACGGAGTTCGCACTTTTCTTCTGCGCGTTGAGACGGGTCGCCTTCTCTGCGAACACAAGCTTACAATCAGGCTCATACAAAGTCCATTTAGACTCGCTCCGCTCGCTCATTCCCCGAATTATCTCGTGCAAAGATGGGTGCGCAGCTATGAACGCTGCCGAACACCAAGCAAACCGATGCACTGTGACTTGCGGCTTGTAAGCCACGGCGACGCCCGCAGCACCGCGCGTTTCAAGATATACAAACGTGCACACCACGCCGCCGATCAGGGCTGCCGCGAACTGGACGCGCTGCCCAGGAGACTCCACATCCTTAACAACGAACACGTCCGCCTCTGGACGAGTCGCAACTACGCCGGCCCCGTTCCTATTTAGTACGTCAGCAACACGGCTCGCCTCCGGGAGGGCCACGGACTTATCGAAGAAAACATTCTTGCCGCGCAGTCGTGCGACGTGCGGCGCCTCGGCTGCGGACTGTCTCTTGGCCTTCGCCACGTATGCATTGACCCTCTTTCTCTCCGTCGCTACTTGGTCGAGGACGCCCTTGAGCTCCTCCTGATGGTGACGCACCCCCGAAATCAGAAGATAGTTTGGGTCCTCCTCCTCCGCCGCGTCCTCCCCCCCCGTCCTCCTCCTCCCCCCCCGCCCCCCCCCGTCCTCCCCCCCCGTTTTTTGCTGTGTTGCATCATCAGCATTGCATTGTTTTCCTGCGTTGCATGTCGCCGCTTTGACTTGGCTGACCACGTGCCTGTTCGAGCGTTCTCCTCCTCCCCCCCTCAGCCCCCTCCCCCTGTGCACAGCTTTTCCCCTGCTGACTTCCCGCGCCCCGCAGGGGCCCTCCGACGTGGCGCCAGGGATGATAGGAGGGCGAGGAGTGTGGGGCCAGGGGCGGGAGGGGGGCGGGGCCAGGGATAGGAGGGTGAGGAGGAAATTTTCATTGTTCCATCCTGGGTCCTCGCTGGCGCAGGCCATCTGGTCCTCCGGGATCTCTCCATTCAGCACGGAATCGTGAAAACGCTTCTGCCTCTTATTCTGCTGGAACTTCACCTCCTTCTCGTGGTCGGCGGTCCATCCGTCAGCCCCGACGGTCCGCGTGCCCGGGGCGCTCATCAAGTCGACTGGCCGTTTCTGGGGAACAACGCCCTGAACATCGGCGCGCCTGCCCCGAATCCAGGACGTCTCAGTGTTGACGTCGCGCGCCCTTGCGGGGGCTTCCTTGTGAATGTCCATGCGGACGCGCACTCTTGGCCTGCGAACCGGTCCGTAAATCTTTGCCCAGATCTTCGGCGCCAGCGCCACCGCTCGATCGATGTGGCCCTTGCTCCGCGGCTGCTTGATCACGAGCTCGTCCTGTATGTAGCCCCCCCACTTGTCTGGCCGATTCGCGCCAGCGAGGTTGAGGATCTGCGAGAAGTTCTGCTCAAGGCCGCTAGTGCTCGGGCCGTAGGCGCCGAAGGTCATCAGTACTGGCCTCAACGCCCCCACCGGGTGGAGCTTCGCGTTTCGGGCGTCTTTCTGACACTCGGCAACCGCCATCGCCCACGCGGCAATAGTACCAGTACAAGACGGGTCTATCAGCATCTGCTGCGCTATCGGCCTCACGTCGTTGAGCTGGCTGAACAGTGCGGTCGGGTTCACGCCGACGAATTCGGCCAAGCTGTCGCAACTTGCTCGCAATTGGGACATAGTCTGATTCCCTAGGTCATGCTGCGAACCCTGTGCGGGCGCGCCGAGGGACTGCGATAGCTCGCCGAGATTGAATGCCCTCATCGCGTAGATGATCTCGAACTCGGGAATTTCTGCACGTATGGTCTCGCGGGCCAAGTGGACCCAATTAGCCATCCGTTGCACGCACCTCCTCTTGACGTCGACGGGGACGCCGGCCGCGCATCCCAGCGTCTTCTGACCATCCATTGCGAGGAGGAGCACGGGCGTCTGAAGTTGCTGCACCATGTACTGCGTGTAGCCGAGCTTCCAACAATGTTCATCAACGAAGAGAGCATGGATCCTGCTGAGGAAGGCGCGCAAGTTCATGGAAACAGCAGAGACGTCCATGCGCTCGGTGTCCATGACGCGGATGAGCATGTTGCACTCGTCCCCCGCATCTGCCAGGAGAGCCAACGTGACTGCGCGCTCCACGTCCAGAAAGGACAAGTACGCCGAGGCCAGCTTGCTCTCCTGCTTGCCCACGCGAGAGGTAGCTATCTGGGTTGCCGTCGCAATCACGCTCTTGAACATCAGGACGTGTCGCCCGAAAGGCTTCTGCGTCGAATTGAAGCGATGCTTTGCGAAGCTCAGGTCGCGGATCCTGTTGGCCTGGAACGGGCAGTGATCCAACTTCTCATTGTGTTGCTGAAACCATCCCTTGAACGTCGGGGAGTTCTGTATCAGGGTCGTGATCGAACCTTTCGCGAGGATCATGATGTCCGCCGTGTCGCTCAGGTACTGGTCTGCAGCCCATGCCCTCGAGCACACCCTCCGGACGCCGTGGGGCTTGTCCTGCGCAACCTTTTTCAAGTTAGGGAGCACGTCGCGAGAAATGCACCCAGCTGCCTGGGCCCACCCGGCGTCCTCTCAGGGCGCGGAAAATGGGATGGAGCGGGGGAGGAGAGGAGGAGGGCAGAAGGGAACGGAGGTTGCGGAGGAGGGGGAGAAAGAGGGTTAGGAGAGCACGAGGAGGCGGAGCAGCAGCGGTGGAGGTGGTGATAAGGGAGGTGGAAGACGAGGGAGAGTGAACGAGGAGAAGGAGGGAGGAGAGTAAAAGAGAAGGAGAGCAGCAGCGGCAGAAGGTCCTTCAAGAACTTGCCAGCCACTTGCTCCGGCGCTGCAGAGTCAGCTGTATACATCTGCACGGACTCGCACACGCTCTTGAACAGCTTCTGGTCGAATCTGCCGTGCTTCTTCGAAAACGGCGGGCCCCGAAGTGGCGTGCAAAACTCCCGAAGGACGTGCAGGGAAGCGTCCCGGATGCCAGTCGCTCTGCCGTTGAACGGCGGCTTTGTCAAATCACATACACCGACGACACCGCTCATCACGTTGATGTTCGCATCGCAGCCCCTGATGCGCATGAGCAGGACCTCCTCCGTAGTGTCTTGCAGAATAGAAGACGCTGTCTTCTTCTTGAAGAAGGAGCGCAATAGAGACCGCAATGCCTCGGCTATGCACCAAACCATGCGTCTCTTCTTTCTTGCTCTTCCGAATGCGGGGAGGTCGGATGGGCCCTCTCCCCGAACTGCCTGCAGGAGGCTTCTGAAAGTCGAAACAGATGGGGCCCCAGGAACCGTAATTTGGACAGGCGTCTTCCCAGATGCGATGGTGCCAACGACGACGCTGCTCAGCTCCTTGTGAATCTGTGAGCTCACGTGCTTCTTGATGTTGGATTGGATCAGGACATCAGGCGAATCCAAACTGAATTGGGCGAGGCCGGGCTTGTTCATCTTGGTGCTTGTAGAGCATATCCAGCAGCCCAGCGCTGGCCTTCCCGTCGACATCGTCGCGAACGCTGCCCACGTACCGCGGTCCGGGGCCAGAGGGTCCAAGAGGGTTTCGCGCCAGAACCAGTGCGATGTACCCAGGCGTTTAGCTGCGAAACAGATAACGCAATCTACAGAATCACACAAGTCGACGTGCTTCTCGTACTTGTCGATGGTGTAGTCACTGAGGCGAGTGAATTGGAAGTCCCTGCACAGCGGCGCCCCCAGGGCTGGCGGTTGGCTGCTGGCGGCGGGTCGCGGGCGCGTCGCCCCGCCGCTAGGCGCGGCGGACGGCGGCGGAATGGCGTCCAAGAAAACATCCCAGCCGTCCATTGCTGGCAGATGGAGTCTGGCGTCAGCCAGGAAGCGAGGGGTGGTCTAAGGAAAGGGGGGCGGTGAAGGAGGTCAGGAGGAGGAGGGGGGAGGAGAGAGGCGGTGGAGGAGGTCGAGGAAATCGTGGTGGTGGAGACGAGGAGAGGAGGAGGAGGGCGGCGGGAGGAGAGACGGCCGGCCGGCGCGCGCCGCAGGGGCTGGCGAGGCCGAGGCGGCCGAGGGCTTCCGCGAGGCCGGGGCGGGCCGGCCCCGCTCGAGCCTCCGCGTCGTCGGACGACGAGGAAGGAGGATGAGGAGGAGGAGAGGGAGAGGAGGAGGAGGAGGAGGAGGAGGAGGAGGAGGAGGAGGAGGAGGGAGGAGGAGAATGAGGAGGAAGGAGGAGGGGGAGGAGGAAGGAGGAGGGGGAGGAGGAGGGGGTAGGGGAGAGGAGGACGAGGGGGGGGCTAACCACGCACGCACGCACACACGCACACACACACACACACACACACTCACTCACTCACTACTCGAAGCAACATCGATACCGCTACTCGCTGGACCTCGCCCGGGGCGCGTTCGGATCAGAATCTCGAGGCGAATCCAGCCGCGGCGACGAGTGTCATCCAGCGGTATCGACATTGCTTCATCCACCAGGTGTCAGGAGGAGAACCGCCTTCTCCTCCTCCTCCAGCTTGGGATCTTCAAGTGGCGGTGCTGTTGTGATGTTGTTGTGATGATAATGAGGATGAGGATCAGGATGGCGATGGGGAGCGTTCTGGTACGCCGGCGCTCTGCCTATTCGTCGCGCTGGCTAGGCTACCTCAGGATTCAAGCTGCAATCGGCCTCCTTAGGATGCCCTATCGCAGATCTAACAACGAGTGCGCTGCATAACGTTCTGCGCCGCCTAGGCTGACAGGGAAAATGCGAGCGCCGTCTATTCAACGTGTCTTCCCTGCTCCTCCTCCCTCCCTCTCCTCCCTCTCTCCCCGTCTCCTCCTCCTCCTCCATCTTCTTCCTTCCAGGCAACAGGCCAGCAACACTACGAGGCCTCGCGCGCAGCCCGCGCAGCCACCGCTCCCATTCCGCGCGGTGGACTCGTGAACATCCTATCGATCTTATCGAGTTTCTCAGTCACCGCGGCCAGCTTCGCGTCCACTACAGTCTGCCACGAGTCCACTGCAGTGCCAAGCCCCTTCAGCTTCGCGTCCACGTTGGTCTGCAACGATTCCGCTGCAGCCTCGAGCCTCTCGAGCTTCGAGTCCACTGCAGTCTGCATAACGTCCAGCCTGTCGAGCGTCCTCTGCAGCGCATCGAGCTTCGCATCGAGCGTCGTCTGCATCGCGTCGATCTTCGCATCGAGCGTCGTCTGCATCGCGTCGATCTTCGGGGGCGTCGGCTGCATCGCGACGAGCCCTGGAGCACCGGGCAGCGGGGCCTGGACAACGCCACCGGCGAGCTGACCCTGGGCCGCGGGGTCGGGGAGCCCTGCAGGACCACCGGGGAGCGCTGGAGGAGCGACGGCGTCCTGCGTGTCAGGCTGATCAGGCTCAGCAGCACGGATAGAGTCCTCATGCGTCCACACTTCCTCGATCCTCGACCCGAACTCACGTGTGTACGTGTAACAGTAGCCACACTTGACGTCCGTGCGCCGCACGTGGAGCTCAGATGCAATATGTTCTGGAGTCATGCAAACGCCCCTGCTGCTGCACATGTAACACCGCCAGTTATCATTTACCCACTTGCACCAAGGAGCCGGCCTCCATGCCCCGTTCTGCAGCCTGACCTGCTGAGGGGGTTCCCACGAAGCGTCCATCGTTGATGTAGTAGTAAAGTGATTTGATGTTGTAGTAAAGTGATGTGCCTGACTGCGTGGGTCTTCGAGCAAAATGCTCGAACCAAAAAAGCTATATTACGATGGGTATATCTCGCCTAAAGATAGCTATTTGCTTGGCCCGACCCCACGAGGCAGGAGGAGGAGGATGAGGAGGGAGGAGGGGTCCCAGCAGGGCTTTTTTCCCAACCATCCTGCGGTGTTGGGTCCTCGTTTTGAAGAGACAGCGCCCCGCGTTCCCACCTTCTTCCCGCTGCCCCCTCCCTCCTCCCATCTTCATCACTTCGTCTTAACAGCTTCGGAAATTACACGGATGGAGGTCGCTTTCCCAACCACCCTGTGGTGTTGGGTCCTCGTTTTGAAGAGACAGCGCCAGTCGGGCTGGCTGGTTCGGCCTCGTTTAACGTTTGTTGGCCGGTTCGGCCACAGGGTTCGCATGCTCCCCAACACCCATTTTGGGCAATCAGCCTTAGACATATCATCCGTTGTTACGGATGGTCGTGTCGAAGTCTTCTGAAGCTGGGCGGGGGTGGAGCATGGGTCAGCCGAAGCAGCTGAGGGCGGATGGGTCAGCCGAAGCAGCTGGCACGGATTATGCCTTAGAGGAGATGGCGGAGAAGAGGAGGCGGACGAGAGGAGAGGATGCTCTTGTCCTGCACACGATGGCCAGGGAGGCGGAGGGGAGGAGATGAAATGAGGCGGTGGAGTGGAGAGGAGAGGAGGGAGGGAGGAGGGACGGAGGGAGGAGGGAGGGAGGCAGAGGAGGATGCGGCACTGATTCAAACTGACTAGTAGGTAGGTAGGAGGAGAAGGATGAGGAGGGGGAGGAGGAGGGGGGGGAGGGGGAGGAGGAGGAGGGGAGGGAGCCCAGCACACCTCGCGTTTCCTGGGGTTCCGCTTAAAACCGCTTCGGTATTTTAGCCTGGGGTGTCGATAGCTATTTGTTTGGCCCGACCCCGCGAGGCAGACGACACCGCTCACCAGCGCTGAAGAGAGAGGCTGCACTTCTTTTCACTCCAAGGCTTGGCCGAGGCAAGGTCGGTTCGCTCTGCGAGCGTGCATGCAAACAGACATGGCAACAGCTATCGAAAACTCTGCCGGCAGAGATGCACACTAAAGGATACTCGGTCGTTCAGCCTGACATATAGCTGAGACCTTCTGTTGGCACAAATCAATTCGCGCTGAGATGCACACTGCACGGGCCGCAGGTGGGCCATTCGAAGCATGGTGTAATGGGGCCCCTTGTGGGCCATTCCCTCACAGATGTCTATAGACCAATGAACTCTAGAAGGTCCTGGGGGGTCATAGCATCTGGCCTGGCATTGTTGCCAGTGCAGAAGCGGAAACTGGGCATCGCCCGCGGCATGCGGGATGTGTTTGCACTGCCGCGGTGCAAGTTCCACACATCTCTAATTACACAAAGCCCAGGCTTGCCTAGGAAAATCACCTGTTCCTTGTTGGTACTCCAGCTCTCCAGAAACAGCGGTCCATGTCGGAGGTCTGTTTCCGCCGTCAGGACTGATATACAGAACCATTGCAGGTAGTAGTTGCAGTCCCGATGCCAATCGCACGGGTTCTTGTGGGCGAGCTCGGTGGCGTCGTCCACACCTTGCTCGACGTAGTCACCGCCGCAATCGTGAAACTTGATGTTGTAGGCCTTGACCGACTCCGCCAGCACAAACGAGGTCTGATGACGTCGCAAGATGATATTGAGAGCCTCTTGCCAAGCGCCGCGGTAGATATTCTGAATACTGTTGACGCACGCGCGCCCCGTCCCACGATTGTGCTTCGTGGCGGGCATGGACGCCAACAACGCCATGTCGACAGAAACTCTGTGCAAGGCGAGCAAGTCCTCGGCGTCCAGGCCGAGGTCGATCACGACGAAGCCGTGATCCATGAAGAAACGCCATGCCGCATCCCCATCTGCACGTTGCGCCACGGTCTCCGCAAAGAACACACCTGGAGGCGGCCCTGCTGGCGGCGCGGGCACCCTCGGCGGCGGCGGCGGTATCTTCAGGGCCGACGGCGGCGGCCCTGCTGGGGGCCTGGGTACGCTCGGCGGAGGCGTGCTCGGCGGCGGCCGCGCCGACGCGTTCACCACCGCGTCCGCCAGGGCGGGGGCTGCAGGACTCACCGGGCCATTCGGCGGCGACCCTGCGGGCGCTGGCGCCCGGCGCTGGGACCACCGGGTCCGCCAGGGAATTTTCGGGTCAGCAGTAGCTGCAGACAGGAGGATCGACGACGGCGACTCCGGCGGCTCGGGATCGTCGGACCAGTTCTCGGACGCTTCGGGCCCGCGCACGGCGAGCCTGTCTCCCGCGAGCCTGGGCACTTTCACGGCGCACATGGCGCCCACGACCATGCCTACGGCACACATGGCGACGCCCATAACATATGGCTCCATGGCACGGCGCGGGCGCAGCCTTGAGCTGCTGGCGTCTGCACCTTGAGGAAGCCCAAACGGCTGCGGATGAGCACTGTCAAAACTCATAGTGCGGTTATCTGGTCATCTTCGCGCCCTCGCGCCGCCCCTCTCGAGGAAGGCGGCTTTCCAGGCTTCCAGGCATTGGCCGCGAGGCGCGAGACGCTATGACGCTATGACGATATGTGTTATGCGCTATGTTATGATGTTATGATCTCCGCGCCCCTCGGAGGATGGCAGGAGGAGGAGAGCGAGGAGGGGGGGGAGGAGGAGTAGGAGGAGGAGGAGGATGAGGAGGAGAAGGAGGAGGAAGAGGGAATCTCCTCCTCCTCCTCCCCCGTCTCCACCTCTTCCTCTTCTTCATCAAGCGGCTCTCGGAGGCGGGGCGTCAGAATGTTGCCGCCGCCCAGGCCCCCGCCGCCTCCCGACAGGGCCCCGCCGATGCGGCCTCCTGCGCTGCGCTGCAAGGCTGGGCCGAGGCCACCACCGGGGTCGCCGCCCGTTCATCTCAGAAAGAAGGTGAAGCTGGAGCCGACGCCGCCTCCTGGGCCGCCGCCCTGTCATCTCCTCAACAATGCGGTGGGGGATCCATACCTCCTCGCGGAGCCGGGCCTCACGGAGGCGAAAGGTGGAGGAGCATGACTACCAGCAGGAGGGCCAGTACCAGCAGGGTTACCAGCAGGGCTACCACCACCAGGGCTACCAGCAGGGCCAGCGCCAGCAGGGCCAGGACCAGCAGGGCTACCAGCAGGACGGTGACCAGCAGGGCCTGGACCATAAGGTCCAGCACCAGAAGGCCCTCGCGGAGGCGAAGGAGGAGCAGGCGGCGGAGCCAGGCCTCGCGAAGAAGGAGCCCGACCTCGCGGGTTCGTGAAGGCGAAGGCGAAGGAACTGGCCCTCCTGCTAGCCCTGGGCCAGCAGGGCTACCACCAGAAGTGCCAGGACCAGCAGGGCTACCAGCAGGGCCAGCACCAGAAGGGCCAGTGCCAGCAGCAGGGCTATCAGCAGGACGGTGACCAGCAGGGCCTGGACCAGAAGGCCCAGCACCAGAAGGGCCAGCAGCGGGGCCTCCTCGCGGAGGCGAAGGAGGCGGCGAAGCCAGTACCAAAGGGCCAGTACCAGCAGGGCCTCGCGCGAAGAAGGAGGACCCATACCAATCGCTGGAGGTGCTGATGCGCGAGGAGAAGGAGGCGGAGGCCCAGTGGTCGGATCACCAGAAAAATTCACAGGCGCGGTTGGCAAGGAGAAGCGACGCCCCCACCGCCAGGGGGGCCACCTCCAGCGAGGATGCCCATGATGCCCCTGCCCAAGGCGGGGATAATATATCCCCGCCTCGGGGAGTAGGGCGGTGATAGTATATCCCCGCCCTCTGGCTCCTCGCGCTGTTGGTCACTGGTGGTGGTGGTGGTGTCAATTCCCTTCTCCTCGGGCTTGGGCGCACTCTTGGCGTCGCAAGTTGTACGAGGACGGGGGAGGACAACAATACAGGTAAGCTCCCCCCTCTGCCCTTATATCCCCGCCCCCCCCCCTCGGAGGTGGGGGAAAGGGAATGGGGGGCAGGGTGGGGGCCTGACAGGGAAAAGGGCTTCCCATCTGCCAATTGCACGGCTACTTCGAGGACTGGGCCGGCGTCGCGCAACGCATCATGGAGAAGAGGATGGCCGCAGAGGGGCGGCTGAGCCGCATGGCACTCGACGCCCGCGGCAGGCGCGAGATTCTAGAGGCGGACATCGCCAGGAGGGCGGGAGGCGCCTAAGCCTGTTTGTGCTCCTCCCTCCACCTCCGCCTTTCTGTGCGCGCGCTGGCTGTGCCAGCCTTCCCGCGGCAGAGGGAGGAGGAGGAGGAGGATGAGGGGGATGAGGAGGATGAGGAGGAGGAGGGGGGAGGCGGAGGTGGATGGGGAAAGGAGCAGGAGAAGGAGGAGGGAGGGAGGGAGGAGAGCGACGAGGAGAGAGAAGGAGGAGGAGGAGGAGGAGGGAGGAGGAGGAGGAGAAGGAAGTTAGTTCAGACATTCAGAGAATTTAGCAGCCAGCGGCTGCGGCTTTTTAGCCAGAAAAATCGTTTCGTCGTCGTCGTCGTCGTCGTCGTCCTCCTCCTCCTGCTGGTGCACATCCTCCTCCTGCTCCTCCTCCTCCTCTTCCTCCTCCTCATACATGCATACATGCGTACGCATACACATACACATACACACATGCGTATGTATGTATGTATGTGTACATATGCATGCGAATACACATATACACACACTCATGCGTATGTGTGTATGTACACACCCACATGCACGCACACTTACGTATGCGCATATGCCCGCCGCCGCCATCATCGTCGCGTCGCCATCGCATCGCACGGGGTGGAGTATGATTATCATTGTGATTATAGTATATTATAGTCATGTGTTGATGATGATGATGATGATCGATGGTGATGATGATGATCGTCATGATGATGATCATGATGATGATGATGATCATGGCTGATGACCATGATGATCAAATGGTAGCGACTTAACAGACACGGGGGGGGGCTGACGATGGCGACGGTTGAAGATGGCAAAGGAGCGTTGACGTTTTCTCACGCCGGCCCCGACTGTCTGAGTCGCAACAGACACCACTCAGAGCCCCGACGGGCGGCGAATACCAGATACCTTAAAGGCCTGATTCCAGGACCGCTGGCAGAAGTCGCCAGCTGACGAAACCCCGATCGCGCGCGATCGGGGTTTCGTCAACATTGAGCGCTCAATGTTGACGAAACTCGGTGCGCGCGCGCTCCTGGGCGACCGGTGGACGTTGACGAAACCCCGATCGCGCGCGATCGGGGTTTCGTCACACCCCGCAGGGCCCGCGCACCGAGTTTCGTCAACATTGAGCGCTCAATGTTGACGAAACCCCGATCGCGCGCGATCGGGGTTTCGTCAGGCTGCCGGGCCGCCCCGCGCCTCCGCGCATACCCTTAAGGGCGCCCTAAGCCCACCAAGTTTCGTCAACATTGAGCGCTCAATGTTGACGACACCCCGTTCGCGCGCAAACGGGGTTTCGTCGGGTTGATGGGCCTCCCTATGTATGTATGTATACATACATACATACCCTATGTATGTATGTATATACATGTGTATGTATGTATACATACATACATACCCTATGTATGCATGTATATACATGTGTATGCATGTATGTATGTATACATATACACATGTATGTATGTATGCATGTATGTATGTATGTATACACATACATACATACATACACACATGCGTATGTATGTATGTATAATATACATGCGCATACACATATATACACACACTCATGCGTATGTATGTAGGTACACACCCACATGCACGCACACTTACGTATGCACATATGCCGGCCGCCGTTCATCGTTGCGCGCCGAGGCGAGGCGTCATGCAGAACTGCTGCCTCTCCGCCACGGGTCAGCGAGCCGCTTGAAAAAACCAGCCTGCACAAGAAGGTTCCTCGTGAGGCGGCCGACGACGCTGACAGAGAATGCATTCCCGATCATCTGAGCGTACTGGCGGGGACTGCACGCGTCCTCGTAGTTGATGCGGCCCGGGGGGATCCCTTGAAGGCGCTCGAGCTCGTTCAGCGTCATGAATCGGTGCTTGGCAAAGATCCAGAAGCCCCCACCGCCAGACCGGTTGCGCGTCAAACACGGAGCGTACCCCCAGCCGTATTGCGGCGACCTGGTCTTGCCGCAGTCAAGCTCGGCGATGAGCATGTTGGTCTTGGCGAATATGTCTTGATGTTGAGACAGTTTGTCCACCAGGCGGGTGAAGTTGTGGATCTGGTAGTCATGGACTGGCAAGGTGCCGAGCTTGTCCGAATGCTTGTCCAAGATCTGTTCGATTGGCGTGTATGGGATCTCGCTCGGCCAACTCGTGTGCACATTGGACTTCTTGGACAGCACTCCTGTGATGTACAATCGGCGCCGTGATTGCGGCAAGCCACCGACCTTCAACGTGTCGAGGACGGACATGCTCACAGTGTACGCGGGGGTACCGTCGGGGCCTTTGAGGCTGACGAGAAAGTTCAAGATGGCATTCAGCTCCTCCTGGAACCTCTGGTGAGTCAGGGCCTCAACGTTCTCCAAGACGAACACCGTCGGTAGCTTGGTCTGGATGTAGTTTAGGGCGAAAAACACCACGATGCCTCGGCCTTGAGGATCTGCAATCCCCGCGTGGATGCCCTGCACAGAGAACGGCTGGCAAGGGAATCCGATGATGTACAAGTCCACCCGCGGGACCGCCGCGTTATCGCGGGTGGTTATGTCTCCATAGAGCACGCACAAGTCGGGGTGGCTGGCAATGATAACCTTGCGCGTGGCGAAGTCAATTTCCGATGCGAACACGTGCACAATGGAGTTGCCAATGCCGAGCAACTCCAAGGCGAGCTTAGCAGTGTCGATGCCCGCGCAATCACTGCCGAACAGAATCTTGCCATCCGTTTCGCCCGTCAAGACCACCCTCTCAAGATCAATGTCCCGGAGAACGACGACATCTGGGGCCTTCCACTTCTTGCCGGCGCCGCGCGAGTCTGAGACGGCAGGCTTCCTTGTCGTGACCGGCGGCGCCATCGAGCGCTTGGACTTCTTGATCGGAACAGCGGCTGCTGGCGACTTCCGAACGAACTGCGCCGGGCGCCCGTTGGCCTTGGGCTTCGGTGCCGCCTTGGCCTTGGGCTTCCGCTGCTGGGGCGGCGCGTCTATCACGAGCATGGACCAGTCGTCCATGGTATAGACTGGGCGAGCTCTCAGTCCAAAGCCCGCTAGGGTAGAGCCAAAACGGGCCACGTCCATCGTCGCCATCACGCATAACCATCATCACCATCATCGATATTATCATCATGATCGCCGTCGTCGTTCGTTGCATGGCGTTGCCATCGTCGTCGTCGTCGCGAGTGCAGTTTTTGGGCTCTCGGGCACCCCCCGAAGCTCCCTCCTCCTCCTGAGCCCCCTCCCCCTCCCCCTCCTCCCCCTCCTCCTCGGACACCCAGCGGAGGATGGCCCTCGATCCTCGAACCTCCTCGCTCTTCGGTCCTCTCGCCCCCGTCCCTCCTCGGAGCAGTGGCGCCCCTCCTCGGAGCAGTGACGTCTGTGAGGGGCTCGTCACACGATCAGAAGAAGTCCGAGCAATGGTCGGAGGAGAGCCGTTTGAGACAACGGCAGTGATACAACGGCGGCCCAAATCCGCTCAGAATCGTTCCCCAGGAGGAGGGGGAGGAGGAGGGAGGAGGGAGGAGGAGGAGGTAGGAGGATGAGGAGGAGGAGGAGGAGGAGGGAGGAGGGGTCCCCGCAGGGCTTTTTTCCCAACCATCCTGTGGTGTTGGGTCCTCGTTTTGAAGAGACAGCGCCCCGCGTTCCCACCTTCTTCCCGCTGCCCCCTCCCTCCTCCCATCTTCATCACTTCGTCTTAACAGCTTCGGAAATTACACGGATGGAGGTCGCTTTCCCAACCACCCTGTGGTGTTGGGTCCTCGTTTTGAAGAGACAGCGCCAGTCGGGCTGGCTGGTTCGGCCTCGTTTAACGTTTGTTGGCTGGTTCGGCCACAGGGTTCGCATGCTCCCCAACACCCATTTTGGGCAATCAGCCTTAGAAATATCATCCGTTGTTACGGATGGTCGTGTCGAAGTCTTCTGAAGCTGGGCGGGGGTGGAGTATGGGTCAGCCGAAGCAGCTGAGGGTGGATGGGTCAGCCGAAGCAGCTGGCACGGATTATGCCTTAGAGGAGATGGCGGAGAAGAGGAGGCGGACGAGAGGAGAGGATGCTCTTGTTCTGCACACGATGGCCAGGGAGGCGGAGGGGAGGAGATGAAATGAGGCGGTGGAGTGGAGAGGAGAGGAGGGAGGGAGGAGGGGCGGAGGGAGGAGGGAGGGAGGCAGAGGAGGATGCGGCATTGATTCAAACTGACTAGTAGGTAGGTAGGAGGAGAAGGATGATGAGGAGGAGGAGGAGGAGGGGGAGGAGGAGGAGGAGGAGGGGAGGGAGCCCAGCACACCTCGCGTTTCCTGGGGTTCCGCTTAAAACCGCCCCACCAGCAAAATCTTGTCCTCTGGGCGTCCTGTCCGGTGTTGGTCCTCCTCCTCCTCCTCACCCTCCTCCTCGTATAGCCATTTGGGCTTTGTTTTTCAGAGCTGCGAACCTCGACGGGTTCCTGCTCGCGCCCCGGCGGGCTGCGCGCCTGCGAGCCTCCGCCGGCCCGGCGCGCGACGGGTTCCTGCTTGCGCGGCGCGGCCTGGGGCCTGCGACGCGCGACGACGGAGCCTTCGCCGATGGAGGTGTTCACCAGCAAGCACAAGAACTGCATCGACGACGTGGTCTACTTCCCCCTAGTGTCCTATCGCTTCCGGGAGGACTGGCTGGTGAAGAAGTGCAACCCCTCCTCGGTGAAGAAGTTCGGGGTGTTCTTCCGAATGTTGTTCATGCGCGACGACATCACCTTCCCCGCGATGGCGTCGAAGGAGTACCTAGAGCTGGTGTGTGCGTCTCCGGAGGACAAGGCCTGCAAGCAACAGCGTCGTGGCGCGGTCAGGCGCTTCGCCAGCTGGTGGGAGGACGGGGGTGGCAGCAAGCTGTGGCGTGACAGGGCGACCGTCTCTGAAGACCTCTGGCCGAAGTTCGGCGACGAAGGCTCCTGGAACCTTATGGGCCCCCGTGCGCGGACCAGCAGGACAGCGTCGCCAGCGCCGGCGTCGCCAGCGCCGCCAACGCCGACCAGGAGCGAGGGCGCCAAGAATGAGGGCAGCGGGACGGCTTCGACGGCGCGGCCTCCGCCCACGCCGCAGCAGGCGACTCGGGGGCCTCCGCCCACGCCGCCGCCGGCGACGCCGTCGTCGACGGAGTCGTCCGATTCTTCTTCGGACTCGGAGTCATCGGAGCTCTCGGATTCTCCGAAGAAGACTTCAGGGGCGGCGGAGGCGCCGCCGTCGCCTCCAGGTCCACCGGCGCCACCGGCGCCATCGGCGCCACCGGCGCGCGCGGCGCCAGCGGGCAGCGGGCGCCCGCAGTCCCAGGGCCCGGCGCAGATCCTTGCCTACAAGCTCCTGCACGACGACCTCCAGCACCTCGGCGCTGAGTTCGTGTCCATCAAGATGGGCATGATGAAGGAGGTCTTCAACAGCGAGGAGCGCTTCCAGTTGTGGCGCCGTACGTGGCCGAGTGTCAAGGAGTCGCGCGAAGAGATACAGGCCGCGCTCAAGCACCTCGAGAACTTGTACGGCATCACCGAAACGTTGAAGGAGAAGCACTACAAGTTCGGGCAGATGGCGCTCGCGGGCAGGCTGGTGCACCCCAGCATCATGTGCGACAATCAGCGGCCCGCGCAGCCTCCGCCGTCGAGCGCGCTGGCGGGCCCGCCAGGCCCGTCGAAGCTCAAGAAGCGGAAAACCGACGCCACTTCGAGCTCTGCGGGCGTTTCCAAGAAGAAGCGGAGCGTCTCGTGGAGCGACGGTATTCAGACAGGCGACGACAAGGGCCCGACTCTCGAGCAGAAGTGGAGCGTGGCCAGCCTGAAGAGGTGCGAGCCGCTCTGGTACGCTCAGCCGGGGTCTCATGTGCCGTGCGATAGGTGCCCGGCCTACGTCTCCGGAAGCGTTGGTACTTTGGTGCCAATAGGCTCGAGGTCACAATTCGCCTCCGAAGAGTTCCTCTGCTCCCAGTGCAGCGCTCCAACAGCAGCAGCGCAATAGCCCTGGCGCCAGACGGTTCCGGAGGAGGCGGCGAGGAGGAGGATGAGGAGGAGGAGTAGTTCGTTCAGACATGATTCAGGTAATTCAACAGCCAGGGCAACGGCGTCGGGTTTCGCCGAAAAATCGTATCGTCGTCCTCTTCTCTCCTCCTCCTTCTCCTCATCCGTCCGCCCCCCCCCCCCTCCTCCTCCTCCTCCCACGGGGGCCGAGGAGGAGTGAGCTCTTGGGGCTCCTTTGGGAAAGGGGGTCTGAGAGGTCTCTTGGGGCCGTTGTAGGCGCCGCATGGCTCAAACAAGGTGGGGGAAGTACTTAATTCAGCTCCCCCCCGGAGGCTCATCATCAGAGAGGGGGGAAGCGGGGAGGTGGAGGAAAGGATGCCGTTTTTCTGCACGCGATGGCCGAATCAGCCAATGTTAATCACAAAGCGTGTTGCCAGCACTCGTTGGCGTTGGCGCTGGAGCTGCTGGCCCGCCCCGCCCACGAAGCGCTCTGGCAACATGGGGAGCGCAAAGAATATGGACAGTACACACCAGGCTGATTGATGTGACAAGATGCGCACATAGGGGTTGCCACGCGGCGCACACATGCTGGACTCGGGCGGATCCGCATGGCGTGCTCCATAGCCCTCTTGTACTTCTTGTAGTTCCACCCGTCGTTGCACCGCTCGTTGCTGGCCCACGTGCTCCACGGCTTCCAGTCACCACTGCGGCGTGAAAGTTCTTCTGCCATACCCTGCACCTGGGCCTCCAACGCGCGGAAGTTGTTGTGAAGCGCCTCGTCCTGTTCTCGACGTTGTCGTAGAGCGTCGCTGACTAGCACCTGCTGCTGTAGCCGTTCCTGTGTTGCGCGAAGTCGATCCTCCTCAGCGCGAAGAGCTGCAATGCGTTCTTCATGTTGTCGAACTTGCCCAGCAGCTCGTTATTCTGCTTCTTCTTGCTGTCGGATGCGTTCTTCATGTTGTCGAACTTGTTCAGCTCGTTCTTCTGCTTCTTCTTGCTGTCGGATGCGTTGTGCATGTTGTAGAACTTGCTCAGCAGCTCGTTCTTCTGCTTTTTATTGCTGTCGGATGCGTTCTTCATGTTGTCGAACTTCCTCAGCTCGTTCTTCTGCTTCTTCTTGCTGTCGGATGCGTTTTTCATGTTGTCGAACTTGCTCAGCTCGTTCTTCTGCTTTTTCTTGCTGTCGGATGCGTTGTGCATGTTGTCGAACTTGCTCAGCTCGTTCTTCTGCTTTTTCTTGCTGTCGGAGCTCCTCCGCATCGCGTTGCGCTTTAGCGTCTGCGGCTGCCAGTTCTTCTCGGTATTTGATTTCGAGACGGCGTGCTTCTTGACGACGCCACTCATCATCGTCATCATCGCGTTCACGCTGGGGGACAATCGGTGGCGAACCCCACGTGGACGTTAATGGCCTTGTAGATGATGCTAGCCATTTGTCCAGCTCCTGTCGGACGCGCTCCACCGTTGTGCCAGAATATCGGCGATGCGGTGGGCCTTGCTGATCGAGCCAGTCCCACACGCCAGGATCGTCCACATGCGGCAGCTCAAAGAGACGGGCGACTTCTTGCCACGAGCCAGCTTCGCACATGCACTCGCGCAAGCTTTTTGTCATCCACTTGTTATTCATGACTGGCCTCAGTTCAGTGAACATCACCAAGAAAACAAAAAAAAACCAAAAAAAAAAAAAAAAAATAAAAAAACAAAAAAAACACCAAGAAGCCCTTCTCTTCGACGATGTTCGCCCACATGTTGTCATCGTCGTGCACCATCGACCAAAGGCATTCGATGTCGTTGTCGATGTGGTGCGTGAGTCCCAGTCTGGAAGCGATAGCGCCCTTGCCCTTCTCGCCACTCTTCCGCTCGCACAGATGTAGGTGGTTCAGCGGCATGCCCATCTCGACGAGCCCTGTCTGCTTGACGAAGCGCACGGGCCACGCCTCAACGTGACCGTGCTTCTTGTGGTACGACCACCACGAGCCACGTTGGGTGCGACTCACGATATACAGGTTCTCCAGCCCATGCACCATGCCGAACAACAAGGCGAACGCGAAAAAACCTCGCGTTACTGCCACGTAGATGTCGTCGCCCTCTGGCTTCTTGTCATCACCGGTGTCCCTGGTGCTCATGACGTCGCCAAGATCGACGCCAACTTTGACCGCGGCGCGTGCCATTCTCCAACGGCTTGCGCTCCGAGATCAGGTCGACAGCCACAATCCCCCGAAGCGCAATCTCCAGCGCACAGAGTCACGCAATCTCCAGTGCTTCGAAGTGGGCACGCCACCATATGAAGTTGGGCCGAAGGGGGCGGCCCGCGGGATGGCCTAGGGGCGGCCCGCAGGATACGATTTGAGCCAAAACGGCAATGGAATGAATGGAGGATGAGGTGGAGGAGGAAACGTGAGATGTTCTGAACATGCTGGCCAGCGTGGGCCTAGGCGTTTCGACAGGCGGCCGCGCGGTGGCGACCCCAGCGCGGGCGTTCGAGGGTGAACTCGGAAAGCCGCCGGTCGTCCAAGGTTGAACGATCGACGCAGTGTCAGGATCCAACACCGACTTCATCGCAACATCCAGGTGAACGCCGACGCCTTGAACGATCGACGCGGTGTCAGGAACCCTCCGTAGCGGTTTTGGCTCAAGCCTACAGCCACGCCCGACAGCCCAAGCCCGAAGCGCCCGACAGCCCGCGCGACAGTCATGCCGAACGGCGGCGGCGGCAAGGGCGCAGCCGAGGCCGAGGCTGCCCAAGAGAAGACATCGCCGAAATCGTTCGTCGAGATGAAAAGGTGGCGTGGGAGGGACATGCGCGAGGGATGGCGTGGGGTCCTCGTCGGTTTGAACTGGGACGGCGATCAGGTGGAAGAAAAGTGGCGCTGGACGCCGCCCCCCTCCAGCTTGATCGAGGCCGAGGCGAGCCCCCTCGACGACCCCCTCGACGAGCACATCGATCCGAAGACGAAGACGAAGGCCATGCCGAAGAAGAAGTCGAAGGCCATGCCGAAGAAGAAGAAGCCGAAGGCCATGCCGAAGAAGAAGTCGAAGGCCAAGCCCAAGGCCGCCGCGAGGGTGAAGCCGAAGGCCAAGCCCAACAAGGCCGCCGCGAGGGCCAAGCCCAAGGCCCACAAGTGAGGCCCGTCGTGCGAGTGCGAGTGCGCTCGAGTGCTAGCGCCGAAGACGTGGGCGTCGAAGTCTCCCTTCTCCCTCGGACCTGTCCTCCGACTGTTCAGGCGAATGTTCCTCATCCTCCTCCTGAATATCCTCGCATCCTCTTGGGCTCTTCAGGATGCGACTCTCGTCCCCCCCCTGCCGATGGAACGCCAATTAGTCTCCCAGGTCGCGTTCTGGCCAGAATTTCGACGCGAATCCAGCCGTGGCGACGAAGGCTCTCCAGCAGAACGAGCAGCGGCATCGATCGTTACAGGGGCCACTGGGAGTCCCATCGGCAGGGCGCGAGGACCTCAGGGCCTCGGGCGGCGCCGCCCGAGGCCCTGGGGTCCTCGCCGCCGCCGCCGCCGTCGCCGCCGCCGTCGTCGCGGTCGTCATCGTCGCGAGTCGTCGCCGTCGCCACCGTCGTCGTCATCGTCGTCGAGTGCGTGCGTCGTCGCCGCCCATCTCCTCCTCACCCTCCTTCATCCTCGCCATCCCCCCCCTCGCCCTCCCCCCCGGCGGGCGCGCGGCGCGCGCGAGGCGCCTCGCCGAAGCTCTCGGCGCGCCTCCTGGCAGGCGGGCCGGAGGGGAGGGGGCGGCGACGACGACGACGAAGACCGTGGGAGGGGCGGGAGGGGAGGGGAGCGGACGACCAGGCAGCACGAGCGACTGCAAGGAGGGAGATGACGATGAGGACGACGACGACGAGGATGAGCAGGAGGATGAGGAGGGTAGTGACGTCACCCAAGCGGCACGTCATTGCTGCGAAACGTCACAGCCAGCGGCACGCAACTCGCCCTGGCCCCCGAAGCGGCGCGGGCTGCCAGCAGGCACGGTCGCACTCCAAGACCCTGCAGTGTGCCATTGTGCTGCTGGCAGCGGCGCCATTATCAAATGGAAGCGCCCGCGGCCTCGCTGATCGGCCACGGGGCGCCTCGGACTGCAGACGAGCGTCGTTTCCTCCTCCTCCTCCTCCTTCTCCTCCTTCTCCTCCTCCTCCTCCCGGCGGCGCGCGCTCGGCCAGGCCCTCAGCGAGAACGCTCACTACCGCCGCTAGCCAGACTCGTCCACCACCGCTCAACACCATCACACCTCCTCTTCGACGTCGGAGACGGAGTCCGCACCATCTTCACCCTCAGCGGCGTCATCCTCAGCCTTCTCCTTCTTGCGCCTTTTGGCAGCGGGGCCGCCAGCCAGCGCGCGGATGCGATCCACCAGTGCCGAGCGGTCCATAGGGCCCTTGCTGCCACCGCCGCTGGCGCCGCTGCCACCGCCGTCCTTGCCGCCGTCCTTGCTACCGCCGCTGCTGCCGGTCTTGTTCTTCGCGCCCTTCTTCTTGTCGGCCGTGTCCGTGCCGCTCTCCTCGGTCTTAGCCTTCTGGCTGTCGACGACGACGGCCGCCAGCTCCGAGGAGTAGAGCTGCTTGCAGCCCTCGTTCAACGATTCCTTCATGGTCTCCTTGAAGAGATGGTCGTACAAGGCTTCGACGTTCTCCTGGTTGAAGCAGATGGCCACGTATGGGATCTTATTTTTTATGCAGCACATCGCCCTGGCGCCATCCCCGGGAGTGAGGTCGACCACCGCGCGAAGGTTGAAGTTGTGGATCCATTCATCCTGCAGGGTGGGCGGCGGTGCCCACCAGAACACCTGCTCTTCGCTCTCCGGCGTGATGGCCTTGGCCTCCTCCTTCTCCGCCTTGCGCTCCTCCTCCTCGTCGCGGCCGGGTCCGCGGCCACCGTTCGCAATGGTGTCCTTCTTCGTGATGATGGTCGCCTTGTGCTTGCGCTTCATCGTCCAATGGCTCGGGTCGCTCCAGGACCTCCAGGCGCAACTGATGTGCTCCCCGACAGTGGTGCCGCTCAACGCGAGCCTGGCCTTGTCCTCGATCTCGATCGCCTTGCCGGTGACGATGTGCATCTTCTCGGCCTGGAGCGCGCCAGCCGTGGTTCTGCGCTTGATCTCGAGGCGGTTCACCACGCTTTCCTCCGAGTAGATGACCGTCACTGTGCGCTTGGACTTGTGGTAGGGCTTGTTGCTCTCGTCGACGAACTTGTTCATGAGCGTCGTCTCCTGCCCAGTCCCCCCCCCGTCGCACACGAAGAACGCGAGCTCCGCGGGCAAGTGCTTCGGAGCATTATCCTGGTGCGGCTATCCCCCCGCACCTGCCCTTGGCCCCCCCAGGCGAACGCCTTGCCCCAAGGCGGGCAGGGCGAGCGCCCGGCCAGGGCCCAGGGCAACGCGCTGACGATAGCACTCCTGCTCCTCAGGATCCGCAGCAACCGGGGCCGCCTTGATGGCCGCGCAGATGTGCTTCTCCATGTGCGCGTTCCTCAAGTAGGGCGGCCTCGCGTTCGGCCGCGCGTCGCCTTGGCCGGCGACCTTCTGGTCGTAGAACACACCGATGTACTTCTTCGTCTTCGACACCTGCGGTTTAAAGCCCTCGTGATAGGCGCTGCTCTCCCTGATGAGCGTCGCCAGCTCGGTCTCGGAGGCAGGCTCGGGAAACCTGAGTCTCCGACGCCAAACCCACCAGCCCTCTGGGCTTCCACAGCCCCTCCTTCCCTTCTGCCAAGATCGCCCAAGATGGCTCCAAAAGG
>CAUYUJ010001572.1:86552-99637 GCA_963575745.1 Prorocentrum cordatum | reverse complement strand
GTAAATATACTTGCGCAGCGTGCTGGGCGCCGATCGGCGCATATCAAACATTTCACCAGCGTGAATGCGGATGGTGTGCCAGCTAGGCCAGGACCAGCCCAGCCGCTGCAGCGTAAGATTACAGGCAGAAGCTGGCCCTCGAACTTGGCTCCAGGGGCGATCTAGCGTCCGACTCCGTCTGGCCGCTTCGCGAGACATTTCCCTGCGCCATGCCCTGGCCATGTCTACCTGATGCACTCCATTCCAGGCCTGCGAGGCCCACATGCATAGCGGCCTCTGTGATCCCTCGACCACGGGATCGACTTGATACGTCCAGAGTCGGAGGACTCTGTCTCGACCAATCGCACTACCGCCCAGGCTGCCCGAAACCATGACACGCATTCTGTTCAGAGAAACAGGCGAGACTCCTAAACAGCTCGACCCGTAGGTCACGGACGGGATCACCCCTTGGCGAACAACCCTGGCGAGGCGGGCCCCTTGCTTCGAGAGGGCTTTTAAGTTTGACTTGCGCTGGCATGCATATTTGAATCGCTTCTGCATGTTCTTCCTTTTGCGAACTACGGCGCCTCCAGCGCTATCCACTCCCAGCTGCGAGCTGGTGTCGGCGATGGCAAGACCCAGGTCTTCGGCCCAAGCAGCGCAGCGATTCCGAGCCGAGGCCGCGGCGACGAGGATGCACCCTTTGCCGCGGGCACCACGGGAGACAGGGATGCGCCAGGTACCTTCAATCTCATAGAAGGTGACAGCAGCCTGCAGAATAGTGAGACATCGCAACGCTCCTCGGACCTGGATACTGAGATCGTCAACGAATAATTTCATCTGGAGGCGAGCCCCCCAGGCTTGATGTATAGCATCGGTGACCTGCAGCACCACCATCTTGAGTGCCCTGGTGCCACCGATCGAGCCAGCCACAACGGCCGAAAAAGTTTGAATCGACTTCTTAGCTAGGACCCCTCGAAAGGCCACCAGCCTGGTGGACGTGTAGATGCCGATGAGAAGCTTGGCTAGCTGCTGAGGGAAGCCGCAAAGAGGGGCTACCACCCACAGAGCATTCATGGTTACATGTTCAAAAGCACGCGACAGATCCAGCACCCCCGTCACCGACACCTCCCCCTCACGCGTCCCCCCATCGTGCACCATCTGGTGCCACGCGGCCTCTTCGGAGCCCCCTTCCAGGGCCCCCGAAGTCATATTTGCGCTTGGCAGAGCGCTCCCAGTCGTGAAAGAGGCCAGAGTGAGCTCGTTCTACTACACGCATGAGGGAGGGGAGGAGCCCAATCGGCCGAGTGCCTCCCGACTCCTTCGAAAGTAGGAAGTATATGATGTACCTCACCTGCGATGGGAACTGTGCCGTGCGAGAGATAAACATCACTAGCTGAATGAGGCAGTCTTTGCCTTCGTCCGAAATCCAAGCCCGCCAGCGTGGGTGCCAGTGGTCGGAACCTATTCCCGTCCTGGCAGGAAAGCTCAAACATATGTTGGTAAACAGCTGGCGGTCCAGGTGAACCAACGGATGGGCGAAACGAGCGGCCTCCCAGGGTCGGTCAGAGGGACCCGTGCTTTCCTGTCCATGGGAGCCCCAGACGTCAAACCACTCTTGCGCGGCCCTGTCGGCCGCTTCCTGAGGATCAGCAAGCTCGAGGTTGGAGACGGAGTAACCCGTGACGGGGCGAGGAGGGGTACGCCACTTGCTGATCCTGTGGATGAAAGAAGAGCCTGCTGCCGATTCCGTCTTCAAACGTTCTCGCCATTATTTTGACCGTGTGGCTGCCTGCTGCCGTTCGATGGTCTGAGCGTCGGCTACAGCACGCCGCTGGAGACCCATGATCTCGGGGGCCTGCTCCATGAGCGCTGGGCCCTCAAGACAAAAGGCGCGATATCGTTCAAACTGGGCGATTACGTGCTCAGCCTCCTCCCCCAAGTCGTGAACCAGCCGACTCCTTCCTCCTTCGATACGGCGCTCGAGCTTTGCTCGTCGCGCGCGTGCATGCATCCAGGCACCCTCCTGCTGGGCAGCTTGTGCGAGGAAAATAAAATCACTGGCTCGTGCGGCGACCCACCGCCAAGCTCGGGAGCTAGGCGTTCCCCTGGGGCGTGCGTGCGATTGAGGACCAGCGAGGGGGGCCCAGGTCCACCGAGGAGGATCGCCCCGACCGAGGTAGGATTGGGGTTCTTCCACGCCCAGGAGATTCACCAGCTCTGTTTCAGCACAGTGTGAAATCTGCTTCCAAAGCTGGTCAAGCTGGGTGCCATTTAAATCGTCCTGATGATCGAAAGCTGGCCACTGTGCAGGCTGCGGGACTGGTCCGCACGGCCTCTCCATTGGGAAAGGTCTGGGCTTGGCAAGCCTCCAGCCGCCTTTTGCTCGCATCCTGGACTGCATGACTAGGCGAATGGGCGAGTGAGGTGCGGCTGCGGTGTCTAATACTTCTACCGTGTCTCCGAAAGCATGCTGGATGCGGGCGTCGACCACAAAGAAGTCGATGATACTGCCACCGCCGACTCCTGCACACGTGGTAGTGGAAGGGAGTCGCACAACTTCACCCACATCTTGGCACCAACCCGTCTTGAGTAAAGACTCCCCCGTCTCGTTGAAGTCTGCTTGGAATACCCACGGTATGTCATACTGCTTGATGACCGTTGCAATGGCCTCCAGAATTGACAAATTTCGAATCGTCCAACCTTCACGCGTCCAAAAGTATGCCGTGATAATCATGAGGCCACCCTTCTGTCCAGCAGAGCACCAGCCCACTGCCACGCGGCCAGGCGACCCAGGAGGTGAGATATCAAACGTATTCATGCCTTCAAGATGTGTAAGGCCAACATTCCTTGGCACGAGGAAACCAACTCCACTAGTCGGACGTCCGCCTGGGCCGCTGACGGCTGGAACCAGTGCTGCCGCGTAGTGCCTGTTGAAGCTGGCCGCCTCGATGTCCTTGGCAACGGGCGCACTCAGCTTATGCTCCTGAAGGAACGTGATGTGCATGGGACCAACGATCTTCCTTGTAGCGGCCTCATCCAAAACATCAATCGCCTGCGCCCAAGATGAACAGTTGAAGCCTATGAACTCGAGCCCCACGTTGCGCGTGCCGCCCTTGCCTCGACGACGTGGAGGGCTCGCTTTCGGTGAACTTGACCATGTAGAGAAGGATGTACTGACTGCGTCAGGAGGAGACCCTCTGACAGGTTCTGGCTCCTGCGACGTGCTGGGCTCATGCCATGAACCCGACCATGTAGAGCATTGTGTACTGGTACCTGCAGCCGTGGAGGCCAGGCTGCCGAGCCCGCGCGGGCAAAAGAGGTACTGGCTTGGCGACTGCCTCCGCCCTGCGAGCCCTGGCGCGCTGCAAGGCCTCCGCCAGCTCCTTGCCAGCGGCTTCACGACCAGCGTCAGGGCCAGCGTCAGCGCTGGCAGCGCCAGGCGAAGCGCCCTGGGCACCCTGCGGCCCCGCGGCTGGCTGGGCAGCCTGCTGGGCCTCCTGGGAGGCCTGGGCTGGCGCCTGCGGCGGGCCTCCCTCGGGGCTCTGGGCCGCTGGCGCCTCTGCAGCCGCCGCCTCCGCTGGAGGGTCCTCGCGCTTGGCCTGGGCAGGCGCCTGCGGCGGGCTCCCCTCGGGGGTCTGGGGCGCTGACGCCTCTGTCGCCGCCGCAGCCGCAGGGGGGTGCTCACGCCTGCGCTTCTTGAAGGTCTCGCGGAGCATCCTGATCTCTTCGAGCTGCTCGCGCTGGGACTTGAGGACGTCAGCCCCTGGCCCGAAGTGCGTGCGGACCGCCTGCTGCACCGACGCCTCGAAGGTCTGCTTGAGCTTGTTGAACTGCTGCCGCTGCTCGGATGTGATGTCCAGCCCCTCCAGGTCGAAGAGGGGGCCGTCCTCGATGACAAAACTGGCCTCTCCTTCGCCCAACAGGGCAGAGAGGTTGATGACCCCGCCGCCCTTGTTGGCCCCCTCAGGCTGAGGGTCCTTGCCTGGAGACGCCAACGCCTTCTTCTCCTGCGCCAGCTTGACCTCAGCACCCACCAGGGCGTCAGCTGCCGCATCGGATCGAGCCTGGCACTCGTCGAGCCAGAGCTTGGCGTCGGCCAGCTGCTTGGCACGCTTCTCCAGCTCCCGACGAGCAGCCCTCTCCGCCGCGGCCGCCCGCTGGATGCCCTCCTCCAGGAGCGCGGGGCGCTCTGCAGGGGCCGGCGGGGCGAAGGCGCTCTCGAGCTGCTGGAGCGCCTGCCGCTGGGCTTCGGAGAGGGCCTGCCCGCCAAGGGTCTGCACCACCTCGCCGATCGCGAGCGGCTCAGTCCTCTGCGGGGTCTCCTCGGCTTCCTGGTACCAGTCGGCCTGGCCTTTGTGGTTGTCCTGCCACCAGCCTCCGCTGCCGCTAGCCCAGACGCCACGGGGCTTGGGAGCAGGAGAATACGATGGTCGCAGGGCCTGCCCACAGCTGTAGCAGGACTGCCTGGTCTTGTAGGTCCAACGGTAGCCGCACTTCTTGCATCCCACGTAGTCGGACGAGAAGGAGACCCTTGGAGCTGGGGACTTGCCGCCTCCACGCCTGCGATCCGACATGGCGGCGGGCTGAGCTGGGACTCTGGACGGCAGCGCGTAGCTCCCCGTACAGGTCTCGAGAGAAGACGTCGGGCTGAACAGCCCTGGCACTGCCGCGGACTAGCGGTATCCACTTGTTCCCCTGAGGAACTCAACATCTTGAGCCAAAATGGCTACGGGGAGGAGGAGGAGGAGGAGGAGGAGGAGGAGGAGGAGGTGAGGAGGAGGAGGGGGGGAGGAGGAGGAGGAGGAGGAGGAGGAGGAGGAGGAGGAGGAGGAGGAGAAGGAGGAGGAGGAGGGAGGAGGAGCAACAGGAGGAGGATGAGGAAGAAGAAGAAGAAGAAGAAGAACAAAAGAAGGAGGAGGATGAGAAGGAGGATAAGAAGAAGAAGAACAACAACAAGAGCGCGCGGGTCCGACGGAGCCAGAGCTCGCATGGACCCCCTCCCAGGGACCTGATTTACATCCCGCGAGAAGTTTTGGCTGTCCGTGGGCCGCGAGCCGCCTCAAATCTTCTGTCGTGATTTTTCCCGCGATGGGAAGACGTCTGGCTTTTGGGTCTTAACTCGGTCCTCTGGCAACCTTTCGGAACGACCCGGGCATCCCCGGAACGCTCTCGGCAAGGCGCTTAAAAGGCGACAAAAAGCCTCTGGCAACACGCTTAAAAGCATGAAAACCTGGAACTCCGCCGTGATTTTCTTCGCGCCGCGATCGTGAGGGGGGACGTTCGGGGAGGACCGACTCTGGGGGCAAAACATCGAGCTCGAATCGGCGATACATCGCCGATAGATCGACGGTAGCCCCCCGATAGCGAAGGAAGCCACACGTTTTCCTGGGCGGTGTGGGCCATTGGGCCCCTCATCGGCGGTGAATGGGCGCTTTGGGGACCGATGCAACCCCCCCTGAGCCTACCCCTGCCCAGTGTTGCCCCTGAAAGGAGGGGGGAGGAGGAGGAGGAGGAGGAGGAGGAGGAGGAGGAGGAGGAGGAGGAGGAGGAGGAGGAGGAGGGAGAGGAGGGGGAAGGATAAGATAGGACACGTCAGAAGTGTAATCCAACCAAAGGCGGAACTCGAACAAAAAAAATGCTCGGGCGGTCTGCAACACACGCACACAAAAGGCGCGAGAAACGTGGCAGGCGGAACACCACCCACCCCTGGGCGTGAAACGGCCCCGCACCCCAGCGCGAAGGGGGGAAGAAGATCGAGAAACGAAGGGGGGGGAGACTGGCTTCGGGTTGCGCACAAGCAACCCCCAGGTAGTCTTCGAATTTCCGAAATGGTGGCTGGAGCGTTGGAACCGCAAATTGTGCTTAGTGGGGCGGGGGTCCTGCGCGGACCGCGTGCAGAACCGGCCAACCACCGTGTAGCTCACGACATGATGGTTGGGCACGTTCCTCGCTGCGCGAGCAGACAGCCGTTACCACCATCGTACTAAGCACCGAGTCGTTCATTTCAACAGTCCCGGCTGACCTCAGCAGGCCCCCCGAGTAATTGGTCTGGGGCGGTCTCCGCGCCCTGGCGCTGCCTCTGGCGGCGCCCCTGTGGGGACCTCTCGGGGGGGCGCTGTTTTGGCCAGCGCCGGGGCTACCTGGGGGGGGTAGTCTGGGCGCAACCCGAAGCCTTACCAGGCGAGACGTCGCATCGTGAACAGAATCGAGGCGGAAGGTTTCTTGCCGTTTTGAGCCTCTGGGGAGCCTTGCCGGGCCCCAGGACTGTCGAAGAACGACTCACGATGATAGGCCAGTCCCTGGGATTGGGTCCAGACCACGCGGGAGCCACGTTGAGAACAAAACACTACGTCGAATGTCTAGGGAGAAGGATCGAGAAGGAGGATCGAGGAGGAGGAAGGAGAAGGAGGAGGAAGAAGAGGAGGATCGAGGATCGAGGCGAAGGACCTCCCGGGGCCGCGGCCCGTAGCTGCAGCGGGAGAAGGAGGGACAGAAGGACCCAGAGCTGCGATGTCATGATTTGTTCGATCCGGGGTCCTGAGAGTCGCGACCCTTCCCACGGGACTGACCCTTCATCCTGAGTTGGGACGCACAGAGACATACTAATACTATATGTACACCTTCGAGGCGCGCGTCCGACCCAAACATATAGTAGATCATATTGTAGTGTATCGTTTCTCGAGCGGTGTGGCCAGAAAACGCCCGCCACGACGCATATACCATTAAGATTTGTCGGTGCGCGCGTCGCCCCTGGGGGGGGGGCGACGCAAACATAGTAGAAGTATGTCGAGGGGACGCCGATGAGTGGTTTCTAGTGAGGGTCCCGGGGCATGGCGAGGGACCCCGCAGGCCATCGATCTTTTCCACTGCGTGAGCAGGTCTGAGGATCGTGGATCGAGGAGGATCGAGGAGGAGGAGGAGGAGGAGGCGGAGGAGGCGGAGGAGGAGGAGGAGGAGGAGGTCTGAGGATCGAGGATCGAGGAGGATCGAGGAGGAGGAGGAGGAGGAGGAGGAGGAGGAGGAGACTGCGGCACGGCAGCGGCAGGGCTGCCGAGCTGGAGCCGATGACGACAGCCTGACGCTGCGCAACTACCGGAGAGACGCAGTGTTGAGTCGGGCGTGCCCACCCCAGGGGGGGGATTCTCGACCAAAATTTGAGAAATACCCCAAAATGACTCCAAAATGGTCAGAAAATACTCAATGATACCGGAGAAAAAACCCAATCAGGGCTACAGGGCTAGGGGGCTATAGGGCTATAGGGCTATTGGGCTATAGGGCTATAGAGCTATAGGGCTATAGAATTGTAGGGCTGTAGGGCTATTGGGCTACTGGGCCATAGGGCTATAGGGCTACGCATTGGGGCTATAGGGCACCCCCGAGCACCCCCGGGCACGCCCGGGCACGCCCGGGCACCCGGGCACCCGGGCACCCCGGGGCAACCCCCGGGCAACCCCCGGGCACCCCCCGGGCACCCGGGCACCGGGCACCCCCGGGCACCCAGGCACCCCCGGGCACCCGGGCACCATCGGCGACAAACCTAACCTAACCATATGAATCCGCTAGGACCCCTACAGAGGCAAGCTCTGATTGGGGAAAAAATAATCACCAGGACCGTCGACTGGATCTGGGGCCGTCGCCCAGCCACGATCTCGCCCCTTGCCCAGAGGACGTCGCGAACCGTCGTCGGGACCTCGCTGAAGCAGGTCACGATGTCACGAGTGTCGGGGAGACACAAGACTCGGGCACGGGGGACTCGGGGCTGGCCTGACAGGGGTCATCATGAAAATGACGAGACCCGATCTGAACTTTGGCGCGAGCTCCCGCGGCAGGCATCCCACGAGAACCGGACCTTCAAAATCCAGGACGCGCTCATCAAAAGACGTCGGCGAACCCGAGTTCCAGCTTACTCGAGTCTTACGTTTCCCCGAAACTGGAGGCTCACGCATCGGGCAAGTGTGGACGGGGTCGGAAGATTGCGCCGCACCACCGATGCATCGCCGATGCATCGGCGACGCGAGCCTTGCGGGAAAAAACTAACACTCTCAACATGAAGACTTCCTCGGCGGACCTCGGCTCTCGGAGCCTCCCTGGAGAGAATATTTGAAGGGGCCCTGGGACACACAAATAAATACACACACACAAAACAGGCAAACAGGATTCCCCATATGTTCCCATATTTCCTGGGTTTTCGTATTCCCCCACACTTCCCATATTCTCCCATATTTCCAGGGGAATCGACGACTAAGTGTGTCTATGTGCTTTTTCCCTCCTGGAATCTTAGAGACCTCTGGAGCCCTCTTGAGAGCCTCCTGGGGCTGTCTTGCGCCGCCCTGGAATCCTCATGGCTTCGCTGCTCGCTCCGGGGGGCGCTTCCTGGAGCCGCTCGCTCCACTCGGGCGTCGTTGACGCGTCGAGCGTCCAGCAACCTGAGTCGACCCTGAGTCGATCTCGAGCCTAGCTTTAAGTCGGGCATGTCCCCCTACAGGGGCAATTTTCGAAGAAATCTAATAAGAAGAAGAGGAGTAATAATAATAATAATGATGATAATAATATACATATATACAATAAATATATATACATATACATGTATACATATATACATATATATAAACAAAAATCCAGAATGTCTTCCTTTCTGGGGTATGTTTGGGGTATCTTTTATTTGTCGAAAATCCCTCTGTAGGGGGACACGCCCGACTTAAGCCTAGCTTCGTGTTGCTCCCATCGCACGTGAGGACCACATCCCAAAAGCAATCTGGGGCACCCAGAAAGGCATCGAAACGGTGTCGAACGAGCATCGCCTCCCGGAACCCGACGCGCGAAGACCCTCCGGTGTCGGCACCCTTTCTTGGTGCTCGAAATTCATTCTGGTGGTTCAGGCTACGGCAGGTCGGAACATCATAGGTCTGGCCGGAGTCGAACTTGGGTCGGACTGGAGCCAATTTGGAGTCCCAAGACGGTGCGGTGACAGACCGTGCGGTGACCTCGGAACCCCAAGAGACCTCACCGCACGGTCCGTCACCGCACCGTCTTGGGACCCCGGATGCCCCTGTCGCCCGAGCTGTCCTCGGAAAACGACCCGAGTCCCAAAACCGTGCGGTGACCCCGAGTGCCCACCGACTCACCGCACGGTGTGGTCACCACACCGTTTGGGGGCCCCGAGCCAAACCAATGGTCTATCGGGAGCGGCCAAAAGAGGGGTGTCCAAGACGGGGGGGGGTGCAAATCATGACTGGCGGCATGTGCGCGGGCCAGCGCGGGGGCCTGGGACGTAATGAAATAAGAAGAGGCGCCATGAAATCTGCGGAGATACCATGGCCCGCGCCATGAAATCCACCCCCCCTAGTCATCACCCCCCTCGTTTCCGCCCCCGAGCCAAACCAATGGTCTAACAGATCCGTCTGGTGGGCCCTGGGAAGGCCCCTCAAAATGAAGGGGCCCTAGGACACACAGATAAATGCACACAACTCAAAGATTCCCTACATTTTCCCATGTTTTCTGTGTGTTTGTCTCCCCCCCCACTTCCCATATCTTCCCATCTTTCCCTGGGAATCGACGATTCCTTGTGTCTGTGTGTGTTTCTCCCCTCCTGACAGAAGCAGCTCGGCGGCTCCGAGGCGCGCCTGCGCTCTGCCCCGAAGAGGGTGCGGCCTGCAGCCCGGCACCCCCATGAGAGGAGGCGGGCGCCATGAAATCCGCCCCCCCCCTAGTCACCCCCCCCCCCTTTTCCGCCCCCGATAACAGATCCGTCCGGTGGACCCCGGGAAGGCCCCCCAAAAAAAGCAGCTCGGCGGCTCCGAAGCGCGCGCGTGCGCTCTGCCCCAAAAGAGGCTGCGGCCTGCGGCCCGGCACCCCCCATTGGGGGGGGGAGCGGGCGCGCGGCCCCCCCCCCACGACGGAGCGCCGCGCCCCCCCCAGGGGCGGCCCGGCCAGGAGGGCCCCGGCGCCCCCCGGGCCCCAGCGGCGCCGAGGGCGGGCCCACACCCCGGCGGGGCCATACAGTGAGCGGCTTGAATAAGGAGCACCTACTTTTCAAAAGGGGCTCGGTCGTTCCTTGGGCTTGCATGCGTCATTTACAGCTCCCTATGCGTAATTTGTTATCTATCCTTCCTTGTGCGCTATTCCTTGGGATAAAAAAGGGGCTTCGTTCCTTGTTTGTCGTTCCTTAGGTCAGGCTGATGACTGTACGCCCCAAGAGGGCCACAAGAGACGGTTTTGAAGGCTCTTGACGGGGGGAGGTGCGCCAGAGGAAGGACCCCTCCCTTGGCCTCCAAAATGGCCCCCAGAGCCCCATCCAGGACTCCCGGGAGGCCCCCAAGAGGCGTCTGAGAGGGCCCAAAAGGAGTCCCGCTTGTACTTTGGTTGTGTGTTGACTGGCTCTGGCAAGACTTCTTTGGGGAAATACCAATAAAACGTGCCGTCGAGGTCCCCCGTTATCCTACAGGGCAGTTCTTAATACATAGGATGTTTAAAGATATTGGATTATAACACATGGTTGATTTACGGATACATTTATGCATGAACCCATCGTTGTTTTTAATAACAAGTCCCTGCATTTGTAATACATGATCCGCACGCGGAGCATGTATTAAAAACGGCACTGCACCCTCTGTGGTCGCGGCGCGAACGTCGGCGGCGGCGAGCGAGGGGGGGGAGAGTGAGAAGGAGCAGGCCGTCTCAAAAGGCGGCGGGGCTGCTCGGGAGTCCTCGCGCCTCCCGAGGGGTTCTCTGTGTCTTCGGGGAAGGCCTACAAACATCTCCGAAGGCCGGAGGGCTTCCGAGCCTTCTGAGAAGGCTCGCCCCTTTTCACATGTCCTCCCTCGCTCGCCGCCGAACATGATGTGCAGAGCGGAGAGCCGTGCCACACACACGTTGCTGGGGCGTCGCGGCCCCGCGCGCGGCGGCGGGGCGCGCAGAAGGCTGAGCGCCAGCAGCGCAACGCGCGCGTCTACACCTGGGAGCTGTGCCATTAACACACACGCACACACACACACAACCTCCTTCTCACCCCAAGGGCGGTCTGCGAGGTGCATGCCCGACATCGCGCCCACCAGAATGCACCTGCCGCGCCCAACACCTGATCCTGGTCGTGCCCGAGCGCTGCACTGTGACGCCGCGGATCCGCTCCCAGCGACAAAGCTGCACTGTCTTGGGCCACGCGAGGGCACTCCCTGATGGCAGCACTGAGTGCAGCTGAGGATGGCTGAGTCTGCTCCTCTCGTCCGGGCGGAGCACGCGGAGAGGCTCACGTCCAAAAGGGGTGTGCCGTACCGCAGTCACAGAGGCCGTGGAGCGCGCACCAGATTGAGCGCATCGGCCGCCCCTTGCTGGGATGGAGGAGGAGGAGGAGGCGGAGGAGGAGGAGGAGGGGAAGGAGGAGGAGGAGGAGGAGGAGGAGGAGGAGGAGGAGGAGGAGGAGGAGGAGGAAGGAGGAGGGGGGAAAGAGGAGGAGGAGGCGGAGGGGAAGGAGGAGGAGGAAGAGGAGGAGGAAGAGGAGGAGGAGGAGAAGGAAGGAAGACAGAGCGGCTCAACCAGGCGCTCAGGGGGGGGAGAGAGAGAGAGAGAGGGAGAGGAGGGCGAGGGTCACATACTCAGTCGTCGGCCCTCGGTCCCTCGCCTCGGGGCTGCCTGTTCAACGCAATGAGGTCTGCTTTGATTGGACCGTGGCTTGGTACGCAACGCTTGACTGTTGTGCTAAACCATGGCTGAAGCGATATTTCATCATCTGATCGATACTTTCGGAGGCGCAGATATCCACGCGGGCTGCATCGTGCGGGGGGGAGGGGCACACATCCAAACGGGCTGCGCCGATCCGCAAGCGTAGAGCCGTGGAACGCGCGCTGCATTAAGCGCGCTGATCGCCTCTTCAAATCATGGGAAGCGGACTGGCTCAGTCAGGTGCCAGAGAGGAAAGAGAAGGGCGCAGCGGCACCACTCAGACCCTTGCATCTGGGCTGCCTCACAGGCCCAAGACTTTACCCCACTCCGTCCCCGCGGCGATCTCTTCCGCCTCGACGTACGCGCAGAACTCGGCCAGCATCACGACGTTGTCGTTTCCGTACTCCTTGCCGTCCGCGTCCCTGCCGCTGTTCATCTTCTTGAATACTTCCGCCGCGCCCGCGGCATCCATCGCGGCCGCCTTCTTGAGGCCGATGAAGCCATGGTCCCCAACCTTCTTGTAGCCCGCCGCCCACTCCTCCGCCGTCATCCTGCGATCATCGTCAGTCTTGTCCTCGACGGTACCACCACCGCCGTCGATGAGGCAGAAGGCGTCGTACATCGCCGCGTACAAGATGAGGTAGACGCAGAGGACGCGGAACTCCTTCGCTGTCACGTAGTCGTCGCTGTGAGATGTCTTCCCCTCTGCCACGTCCTTCGCATCTGTGTGAGCGCGGATGTAGGAAGCTCGGAAGCACTTCCAGATGCGCACCCCCTCCTCCTTGGGATCTCCGTCGCATTCGCCCTGCGCGAAGTAGGTTATCAAGACCTTCTGAATCCACCCGTCCACCTCGGCAAGGGACACGTAACCGTTGCCATTGGGGTCGCAGGCCGTGAAGGCGTGAGCGCGGGCCTCCTTCCCGGCCTCGCTCTGCAGCGTCAGGCTCGAGAAGACGTCGCAGAACGTCTTGCACGCCGGGGACATGCCCGGGTGCTTGAAATCCGTTTTGTCGCCGCTGCTCAGGTAGTCTGCGAGCTCGCTGGAGCTGATGCTCCCGCTGCCGTCCTTGTCGACCTTCTTCCAGACGGTCATCACGGACGACTCCGAGATGTTTGGGTCCCCTTGCTTGAGGAGCGCCTTGAACTCATCAAGGCTGATCTTGCCACTGCCATCCTTGTCATATTCGGCGAACTTGGCCTTGATGCTAGGAGGCTTGGTCTTCTTCGGCATATCCTCTAACAGATCCCGTGTCAGTCTCCCCAAACGTTTGGCCCTACTTGGAACCAGCCTGGAGCCAAAATGGCTCGGGCTAAAATGAGTGCGGCTGAGAATATGCTGGCATACTCGGGATTCGCTTGCTCAACTCCTCACTGTAGCACAAAAACAAGTACAAGTTACCAGGTGACGTACCCAAGCCGCATACATTCCCAACATCAATGGTGGA
>CAUYUJ010001572.1:74052-76552 GCA_963575745.1 Prorocentrum cordatum | reverse complement strand
GCGGTGATCAGCGCTGTGGACCTCCTGAAGCACCTGCCCAAGGTCGAGCCGCTGGCGGTGGGCACCGTCTTCAAGCGCTACGCTCCAGGGCAGCCGCAGTGGGAGGGCCACTATGTGCTGATGGATGGGCTCTCCTGGGAGAGCCTGACCGAGTTCAAGTGGGGGCCTGGGGGCTGGGCGATCCAGAGTGGGCGGGCTACGCCAGGAAGCAGCGGAATAGGGCCAAGAGGGAGCGCCTGGCGACCGCGTACAACGAACTGGCGCTCTACGGGCGCCGCCACAACCTTCGGGGGGCAGCCTCGCGGGCGGCGGGGGTGGTGCCGGGGCCGCCCCGCGTGCCGCCCCCGTCCGCGCCGCCAGCGCCCCTCCAGCGGGCGTGGCCCGCGGCAGCCAGGGCCCGCCACCGCCGCCTGCTGGGGTCCCGCCAGCGGCCATCATGGCCCCGCCGCCGCCGCCGCCGACGGCGCCCCCTGTGGTGCTGCCGCCGCCGACGGACCCGCCGCCGCCGACGGACCCGCTCCCGCAGCAGATCCCTAATGTTGCCGCCCTGAACGTGGCCCTCGGCGAAGATCTCGAGCGCCAGATTTTCGGGCCCTCAGGGCAGGCGGGCGGCAGGGGCGACCTCGGGGGAGAAGTGCAAGCGCTGCCGTCGCAGGTCTTTGCAGCCGTCGCGCGAGAGGCAGGCCAGCCCGCCTGAATGATGAAACTCCGCAGGCCCACAGCATCGAATACCTCTAAGCCCTCGGGGGGGGCCAAGTGAGTCCGTGCTAAGATACCGAGCCTGCAACTTTCGAAGATGCCGAAACTGTAGTTCTGCTTACGCCCCAGCTTTAGCGACGCCGCCTAGCTTTCGAACGCGGGTGTGCCCGCAGTGGTGCCCCCCTTGCACCGCGGCTCCTGTTGCTTATGCCTCCGCTCTTCGCACGGTCATCTGTGCGCCTAGCCATTCTGGCTTGTCAATTGGCTTGCCATCCTGGCCTCCTCTCACGCCTACTTGCGCTCGCGGGCCTCGTTGGCGGTGCTGGGGCCGCCCCGTGCGCTGCCGCGACGCCGCTGGGCGCCTAGCCATTTTGGCTTGCCATCCTGGCCTCTTCTCGCGCCTACTCGCGCTAGTTGGCCTAGATGGCGGTACTGGGGTCGCCCCGTGTGCTGCTGTGCCGCCGCTGTCGCTTTATTTTGGGCCGTGGGGGCCAGCTGCCCTCGGATGAGCGCCCGCCGCTGCATGCGCGTCAGACCCGCCCTTTCCCCTAGAAGAGGTGCTCGCTACATGCTGGAAATGAGGCCGCCACATGGGCGCTCTCCCCAAGGCGCTTGAGCCGTGGTGATGTGGTGCACGAGACCGCCAGTAGTAGTAGTAGTAGTAGTAGTAGTAGTAGTAGTAGTAGTAGTAGCAGTAGTAGTAGTAGTAGTAGTAGTAGTCGTAGTAGTAGTAGTAGTAGTAGTGGTAGTAGTAGTAGTAGTAGTAGTCGTAGTCGTAGTCGTAGTCGTAGTCGTCGTAGCAGTAGCAGTAGCAGTGGTAGTAGTAGTGGTAGTAGTAGTAGTAGTAGTAGTAGTAGGAGTAGGAGTAGGAGTAGTAGTAGTAGTAGTAGTAGTAGTAGTAGTAGTAGTAGTAGTAGTAGTAGTAGTAGTAGTAGTAGTACTAGTAGTAGTAGTAGTAGTAGTAGTAGTAGTAGTAGTAGTAGTAGTAGTCGTCGTAGTAGTAGTAGTAGTAGTAGTAGTAGTAGTAGTACTGGTAGTAGTAGTAGTAGTAGTAGTAGTAGTAGTAGTAGTAGTAGTAGTAGTAGTATAGCAGGGCGTAGCAGACTGTAGCAGGGCCTCGCAGGGGTTCGCGGGACCGCGCAAGGCTTAGCAGTAGTCCCCGCGCATTTGTGGCCGGTACTTTGGCTGGGCCCTCAATATCAGCGTATGAAAACCTTATGGTGTATTTCACATTTCGCCTGCGGCAGGTTTTTGGGTTTTCCATTGGATTCCTATAAGCTTTCAGCAAATTCATTGAATTCCAACGTCATTTCGTTAGGAAGGCATCCTCTTGGATTCCTATTCAATTCTGATTAGATCTGCCGTGCTTTCTGATGGATTTGTTTTATTGAATTCCTAGGGGGCCTTCCTATTGGAGTTCCGATTGAATTCCAATAGGACGGCTTCCTATTGGAATGGCCGCCCGCCCGGACCCCAAACCCAAACCCAAACCCAAACCCAAGCTTCACAGTCCCTAAATCAAGTGTGATCTGAGCAGTAGTAGTAGTAGTAGTAGTAGTAGTAGTAGTAGTAGTAGTAGTAGTAGTAGTAGTAGTAGTAGTAGTAGTAGTATTCGCGGGAGGACATAGTAGTAGTAGCAGTAGCAGTAGCAATAGCAGTAGTAGTAGTAGTAGTAGTAGTAGTAGTAGTAGTAGCAGTAGTAGTAGTAGTAGTAGTAGTAGTAGTATTAGTAGTAGTAGTAGTAGTACTAGTAGTAGTACTAGTAGTAGTAGTAGTAGTACTAGTAGTAGCAGTAGTAGTA
>CAUYUJ010001572.1:0-73952 GCA_963575745.1 Prorocentrum cordatum | reverse complement strand
CCCACCGAAGGTCCCAGTGCTACCGTCCGCATGCGTCCCGCACACCCAGCACAACGTTTCGTGGCCCGATAAATAGCTCCACCGAAGGTCCCAGTGCTACCGTCCGCATGCGTCCCGCACACCCAGTACAGCGTTTCGTGGCCCTAAAAGACGCTCCACCGAAAGTCCCAGTGCTACCGTCCGCATGCGTCCCGCACACCCAGTACAGCGCTTCGTGGCCCTCCTCCCCCTCCTCCCTGCGTTTCACCCACCCAGTACAGCGCTTCGTGGCCCCAGAGGGAGCCCCAGCGAAGGTCCCAGTGCTACCGTCCGCATGCGTCCCGCACGCCCAGTACAGCGTTTCGTGGCCCCATAGGAGCCCCACCGAAGGTCCCAGCGCTACCGTCCGCATGCGTCCCGCACACCCAGTACAGCGCATCGTGGCCGCATAGGTAGCTCCACCGAAGGCCCCAGTGTCCCCGTCTGCATGCGCCCCAGGAGCCCAATTTGGCAGTTTCACCCACCCAGTGCAGCGTTTCGTGGCCCCATAAGGGGGCTCCACCCAAGGCCCCAGTGTCACCGTCCGTATGCGTCCGGGAAATGTAATTTCGCATTTTCACAGCGCAGTGCAGCGTTTCATGGCCCCATAGGGGGCTCCACCGAAGCCCCCAGTGGGACCGTCCGCATGCGTCCCGGAAATCCAATTTGGCATTTTCACTCACTCAGTAGAGCGCTTCGTGGCCCCATAGGGAGCTCCACCGAAGCCCTCAGTGGGACCGTCCGCATGCGTCCTGGAAAGCGTTCACCCCCGCCCAATGCAGCGCTTCGTGGCCCCATAGGGAGCTTCACCGAAGCAGATATTCACAATTACGGTACCCACAACTGCATATGGTTGGGACCTTCGCCAGGATAATTTCATGACGCCGACCCCCAGAGGTCTGGACCCCTTCCCCCGGACTGGCTTTTCACTCTGAGTCGTTCTTGGACGGTCCCGGGGCCCGGTGAGGGCCCCCGGCGGCCGAGACTAGCGGAAAACCTCCCGTCGTGATTTCTGCCACAGCCCGAGGAGCTCTGGGATTGAAGCTCCCGAGGCTCTCGTCCGGCCAGACCGCCTGCCCGCCCGAGACGCCTCGAGCGACGCCGCCGCCACCACCGCCGCGCGCCGGGGGCCCACGGGCGAGGGCGGCGCCGCGGAGGCCGCGACCTCTCTCGGGGCGCGGGCCCCGGCCCGCCGTACCCCCCTCGCTGGGAGGCCGCGGCCTCGGCGTCGGGAGGCAGCTCCTGGGAGGTCCTCGTCAGAAAGGTGGAAGGCTGCTTGCCCCTCCTCCTCCTCCTCCTCCTCCTGCTCCTCCTCCCCTCCTCCTCTCCTCCCTCCCCCTCCTCCCCTCTCCTCCTCCTGCCTGCTCCTTGCTCCTGTTCCTCCTCTCCGCCTCCTCCTCCTCCTCCTCCTCCTCCTCCTCCTCCTCCTCCTCCTCCTCCTGCCCTGATGAGGAGGCAGCTCCTGGGAGGTCGTCAGAGCCAGACCCCCTCGCGCGGTCGAACATCACGACGCGAGGCTCTTCGCCAGTTTCGGCCCTCACTGGGCCTCAAGACCGTCCAGAAAACGACTCGGGATCAAAAACTGGTCCCGGGGAGGGGGTCCAGACCTCCGGGGGTCGACGTCATGAAAAAAACACGACGTCGGGAGTCTGGGTCAGAAACGTGAGAGCCTGCTTGCCCTGGTGAGGAGGGCGTGGTGCCAATCTCGGGCGGATCCGCCCCAGAGTGAAGGAGGGCGCGCCGCTGGATGCCCCAGAGGGGGGGGGGGGGCGGCCAACCCCCCTGGGGGAACCCCCCCTTGCCCTGGTCCGTCGTCCCGGGACCACCCCGGCCCCCCCCATTTCCGATCCGTCGTCCCCAAGCCTACCACCGAAACCCGAACACCCGAACTCCTACAGCCTGGCACCCGAATCCTAACACCCCAGCCGTAACACCCTGACCCGAACCCTACCGCCCTGAGCAGTAATCCCTAAGCCAAACACCCTAACCCGAATCCTGCCGCCCTAACCCTAACACCCGAATCCTGCCCCTACCTAGGCCTAACACCCTACTCCGAACCCTACCGCGCTAATCCGAACCGTACTACCCTAAGCGCACCACCCTGACCCGAACACCAATACCCTAACACCCGGATCCCAACCCTAACACCCTAACCCTAACACCCTGGCCCGAACACCCTGACCCAACCCCCGAACCCGAACACACGAACCAAAACCCTTAATCCCAACACCCTAACCCTAGACCGCTATCCCTAACACCCTAAGTCTAACACCCTAACACCTGGAATCCAACCCCTAAGCCCTAAATCCTAAGCCCCAAGCTTTAAGCCCTAAGCTCTAGGTCCTAAGCCTTCAGCTCTAGGCCGTAAGCCATAAGCCATAAGCCCTAACACAATAATCTCATCATTTAAACCCTAAGCCCTAGGTCCCAAGATCGAAAGCTGAAGCTCCAAGCCCTAAGCTCTAGGCCCCAAGGTTTAGGCCTTACTCCGCCGTTCCTCCTGGAAGCCCAAGAGAGTAGCGACGGTTGCGCAGCTCGCAGCCCCCCAGGGAGCTGCGAGGCCCTTGCTGGGTGCGCGTACTCCCCCACTCCGCCGTGCCTCCCAGGAGCCCACGAAAGTGGCGACGGTTGCGCAGTTCGCTGTCCCCCAGGGAGCTACGAGATCTCGGATGGGTGCGCGTACTCACCTACTCCGCAATGCCTCCCTGGAGCCCACGAAAGTGTTGATGGTTGCGCAGTTCGCAGCCACCCAGGGATCTGCGAGGTCTCGGATGGGTGCGCGTTCTCCCCTACTCCGCCGTGCCTCCCAGGAACCCACGAAAATGGCGACGCTTACGCAGTTCGCAGCCACCAAGGGAGCTGCGATGTCTCAGCTGGGCGCATGTACTCCCCCACTCCGCTGGACCTCCCAGACGCCCACAAAAGTGGCGACAGTTGCGCAGTTCGTAGCCTCCCATGGATCAGCGCAGGAGGAGGAGGGAGGGGAAGGAAAAGGACAGGATACCGCAGTGCTGTATTCCAAACGAGAACCCGACACACGAGGGTTGGGAAAAAATGTTCTGCGGTGCATATCGCCTGCTGTTACCGTCGTCTTCTCAAGCATTCAACCATCACGATCCTACGCAAATGACACGCTTTTCCGCGCATCCCCGATCTAACCCCAGCTCCCCGGTGTTACCCCCGATATCACAGATTCGCAGTTCGCAGCCGCCCAGGGATGGCGAGGTCGGCTCTAGGTTTGCGTAACGCGTCACTCCGCTGGACCCCCCAACAGCCATCGACTGTGGCGACAGATTTGCAGTTTGCAGCCCCCCAGGGATGGCGAGGTCTAATCTAGGTCTGCGTAAGGCGTCACTCCGCTGGGCCCCCCAGCTGCCCTCGAAAGTGGCGACGGTTGCGCAGTTGGCAGCCCCTCACAGATGGCGAAGTTTAATATGAGTCTGCGAAAAGCGTCACTTCGGTTGAAACGGAGCAGCCCTCGAACGCGGTGACAGCTTTGCAGTTCGCAGCCCCCAAGTGGTGGCGAGGCTTGGTCGAGGTCTACGTAAGACGTCACTCCGCTGGACCCCCGGCAGCCCTTGGAGGTGGCGATAGTTTCGCAGTTCGCAACCCACCAGGGATGGCGAGGGTTTGTCTAGGTCTGCGAAAGGCGTCACTCCGCTGGACCCCACAGCAGCCCTCGAAAGTGGCTACAGATTTGCGTTTCGCAGCCCCCCAGAGATGGCAAGGTTTAGTCTAGGTCTGCGTATGGCGTCACTCCGCTGGACCCCACAGCAGCCCTCGAAAGTGGCTACAGATTTGCAGATCGCAGCCCCCCAAGAATGGCGGTCTAATATAGGTCTGCGTAAGGCGTCACTCCGCTGAACCACAGAGCAGCCCTCGAAAGTGGCGACATATTTGCAGATCGCAGCCCCCCCCACAGATGGCGAGGTCTCATGCAGGTCTGCGTAAGGCGTCACTCCACTGGACCCCCCAGCAGCCCTCGAACGTGGCGATAGTTTCGCAGATCGCAGCCTCCCCGCGAGCCCCCAGGCAGGACGGCGAGGTAGAAGGCAAGGTAGCAGGCAGGTGGAAAGGGACGGGAGGAGGGAAGCGGGAGGAGGAGGTCGCGACCGCAGTGCTTTGTTCAAAACGAGAACCCAATGCAGGAGGGTTGGGAAAGAATGCCATGCGGCCCACGTGTGCTGATCGAACCTCGCCTTCTCAGGCCTTCGACCCTGACGACTCTAGTCAAACAGCCTGCTTTTCTCCACAGCCCGACCGCACACCTGAGGCTCTCAATACCGCCTTCTGAAACCCTCATCCTTCACGATCGTATGCAAATCACATGTTGTTCTGCACACGCCCGATCCAAACCTTTCACGATGGAAATCTTTGCCGTTCACGGTCCTTTGCCAAAAACACGATGCTGTGCACATCTGCTGATCTCAACATCGCCTTCTCAAGCCTTCAACCTTCACGATCTTATGTATATGAGATAGTTGTTCTGCACACCCCTGGTGTAAAACTTTCACGATTGAAATCTGTGCCGCTCACGATCCTCTGGCCTAACACACAGAGGTTGCCTCCCGCGAACCCTCTCCAGCGCTAAGGGTGGGAGGGGGGGGATCCGAAATCCCCCCCACACTCTCCAGCCCAAGGGGTGGGCTCCGAAAATCCCGTCCCCCCTTGAAAGGAGGGGTTGGGGGGGTTGTGCAAGCGCACACACCCTTTTGAATTAGAGGAGCATCCATTAGCGCTCTTCCAGAATTAAATCGGATTGCACTGGACCGAGCTGAAGTATGCGGAAATAACAGGAAGTCAGCGGAATCCAGCCAAATTGGGCCTGTTTTCAACCGCGGATTTACAAGCGCCGATGTTGAACTTAACCTCCCGGGAGTTGCATTCGAACTCAATTGTCCATCGACCCCTAAACCAACAAAAAAAAAACACTGCTGCTCACGTTGGAAGTGGATGAATAATCCTTGAGATCCAGGCGATGCATTTGTTCACCCCACGGGGGTTTTCGCACGTTTTCGGGTCCCAGAGACGGGCGGCGACGCGGCTAAACCTCGACGGACTCCCAGGCAACGAGGCGGCAACGACGCGGCAACAAACGAAAACGCGGCGAAACCTCGACGACCCCCCAAGTGGGCGGCACCGAAGCGGCAACGAGGCGGCCACAGGCGGAGACGAATCCGAAACCTTGTCGGACCTATCCAGAAGAACAGCAGCATGGCGCAACGAGGCGGCAACAGGCGGCGACGCGGCGAACCCGCACTGGGCCCATTCACCTCCTCAGTAAGACAAGCAATAACATTCAAGTGCTAGAACTGTTTGGGGGATCTTTAGACACCAGTGGGTGTTGCGAGGCTTCGGTCCATACTCACTGAAAACAAAATGGCATGCGAACCTTTTATATGAAGAAACTGAAAGCCCCTGGTGTTATTAAACTGTCACGTGGCCATCTGCATTTGAGGTGCGTCCTAGCTTTCGCAAATATGACGATGCCCCTATCGAATCAAAAAGACGCGGCTGGACCGATGTTGGAGAACTAGGACTTCCAATTGTCGAAAGCACATGGCTTCGATATGAACACCACCCTTGGATAACCATTGTGTGCTTGAAATCTAGTTGCTAAGGAATTGAAGCCCCCATGTGTTTTTGGACCTTGACGTCGCGATCTGCGTCAGGGGTACGTCTGATTTCCAGAATGCGGCCAGTACATTCTGAACAGCCGCCGCCGCCGCCGACAGTTAATCGGATCTCACCCCTACTCTCTGGGAGAGATGTGCATGAGAATATGTGTTTACAAACAGTCTGATGCACATAGATATACATACAAACCTACTCGTATGGTTGAGCGGTGTCCCACTGGGCTTTTTCCCGGTGGCCTTTTGCGAATCTCAACCGAGAATTGTTGCAGTGTCCGTGGGGTGTTGGAAAGCCAGCGAGTACAGCTTCCTCGTGGACAGCGCACCGAGCTGGACACTCTCCCCTGCGCTCCGCTGGGAAGAAGGCCAGCTCGGCCGCACGACGCTTCGACTATCGCGACTCGGGCGCGGGTCAGACGGTGGTTTTCTGCCGGTGGTCGGCCTTCAAGTTTGGTCGCTTCGGTGACCGAAGTGGAGCAACTTCAACACGCCTTTGCAAACGCGCGAGCTAAATAATCGGTGACCAGACATGACAATGCGCCTTCGGGGAGCCACGCTGCGAAAAGCACACGGCGCCGGCTGCCCGGGGGCGCCCCTGCCCGACTTGGTTGTCTCCAAACCAGGTGGTGAGACACCCGGTGGTGACCCCGATTCCCCAGAGAAATAATTCTGGGTCACCACCGGGTTTGGGGACACGCGGTCGCCACGAGGTGTTGCGTCTCCTGGGCCAGCCAGCGCTCGAAAGCCATTACCCGAATCGCCCAAAACTCACCACCGGGTGTTCTCACTACCACGTTTGGGGACGCCCCTGCCCGACGCCTCGGCAGCACGCACGGCGGGGCCCCCCGGGGCAAGAGGAGACCTCCGGCGCGCGGACGGCAGGCTGCCGCGTGCCACGCGGCAGCAGCGGCCTGTGCCTGCCCGGGGTCTGGCTCCCCGAGGCCCCCCTGGGCCCCACGGCCCCCTGCGTGCTGGGGCCAGCTCGGGCCGGGGGGGGCCCCGGTTGGACCGCCGGGGGCCATCTTGAGCTGTGGTGGGGTCTTCCCGAGGTCATCCTGTGCTATCTTGGGCGTCTCCTGGGCTGGCCCAGGGCCAACGCGAGCCGTCGTGGGGGCATTTTGGAAGCCTGTTTGGCCCCTGGGCGCCCCACAGAAAGCCGCGCACCAGGGGCCAACCCGTACAACGGAGCCACGCCTGCGCACCGCCGAACTTCGGCCTCTGGGAGGCGGGGCCGCTTCTGGGCCCGGGGTCCGCGGAACACGAAAACAGCGAACGGCAACAACAAAAACCGACAGCTGCATCAGAAAAACATGAACCACGACATTACAGATCAACAGAAACTCTGAAACTAAGAACTCCCCCTACTCATCCTCCTCCTCCTCGCTCTCCTCCTCCTTCTCCTCCTCCTCCTCCTCCGTGTCCTCATCATCCTCATCATCCTCATCATCATCCTCATCCTCATCCTCATCCTCATCCTCACCCTCACCCTCACCCTCACCCTCACCCTCACCCTCATCATCACCTCATCATCATCATCATCATCATCATCATCATCATCATCATCATCATCATCATCATCATCATCATCATCATCATCATCATCATCATCATCATCATCATCATCATCATCATCATCATCATCATCATCATCAGCATCATCATCATCATCATCATCATCATCATCATCATCATCATCATCATCATCATCATCATCATCATCATCATCATCATCATCATCATCATCATCAATCATCATCATCATCATCATCATCATCATCATCATCATCATCATCATCATCATCATCATCATCAACATCATCATCATCATCATCATCATCATCTTCATCATCATCATCATCATCATCATCATCATCATCATAATCATCATCATCATCAGCATCATCATCATCACCATCATAATTTTCATCATAACCAGAATCATCAGCATCATCATCAGCATCATCATCAGAATCAGCATCAGCAGCATCATCATTATCATAAGCAGCATCGTCATCGTCATAATCAGCATCATCAGCAACAGCATCATCATCATCATCCTCATTGGTAAAAGTCAAAACTATAACAATACGAAAACTAAAATACTTACAAGTATGAGCATGAATGAGTGTATCATCAAGCTTGCAACTAGCAGTGATAGTATCATTGTGAAAAGCCAGTAACTATCCGGCAAAGCAACCTAACAGCGATGTGTAGGAGCATATCTGGAAGCATTCCCCTTAAGATTCAAATGAAAATCAAGTTGTACAATTCTGCTGTCCTCGCAGTCGTAGTCGCATTCGCGACGACAGTCGCAGCGGCAACGGCAGTCGCAGCCACAGCATCAGCCTCAGCCTGCCACAGCCTCAGCCTCAGCCTGCCTCAGCCTCAGCCTGCCTCAGCCTCAGCCTCAGCCTGCTTCAGCCTCAGCCTCAGTATGCCTTCAGCCTCGGCCTCAGCCTCAGGCTGCCTCAGCCTCAGCCTGCATCTGCCTCAGCCTCAGCCTCAGCCTGCCTCAGCATCAGCCTGCCTCAGCCTCAGCCTCAGCCTGCCTCAGCCTGAGCCTCAGCCTGCTTCAGCCTCAGCCTGAGTCTGCCTTCAGCCTCGGCCTCAGCATCAGCCTGCCTCACCCTCAGCCTGCCTCAGCCTCAGCATCAGCCTGCCTCAGCATTCAAAATGTGGCCCGGGAATGGAGTTTTGGGAACTCGAAGAACACGAAGTGGCCTACAGTTGGCCCCGGGCATTCAAAATCATGCCCAGGAACGGAATTGTGGGAACTCGAAGACCACGAAGTGGCCTACTGTTGACTGTGGGCATTCGAAATGTGGCCCGGGAATCAGGTTTGGGAACTCGAAGACCACGAAGTGGCCTACAGTTGGCTCCGGGCATTCAAGATGTGGCCCAAGAATGCAGTTCTGGGAACTCGAAGAGCACAAAATGGCCTACAGTTGGCTCCGGGCATTCAGAACGTGGCCCGGAAATGGAGTTCTGGGACCTCGAAGACCACGAAGTGTGCAACTGTTTGCTTAAAACGACTTCCGCGGATTCTCCCCGGCACCCGTCCGGCATCTGCCCAGACCCCCTCTGGGGCGTCATGTTGCTCTCTTTTGAGCCCACTAAAAACCTGTCAGTCTTCGCTGTTAGGTAGAAAAGATTATCCCGGCAAAGCAACCTAACAGCGATTGTATCCGGCCGAACTGCTTCACGTGCTCGACGAGCGTTTGCAGAGGACCGCTCAATGCAGCACGCTGAGGAGCAGCGCTGTTCCCTGCCGCAGGCTGAGGAGCACCGCTGTTCAATGCAGCACGGTCAGGAGCACCGCCGCCAGACCGAGAACTACCAGCATGAACTGGCATTAAGGTGCGCAGTAGGCGCTGCGCAGTTCCTTTGAAAAGGAAATCTTCGAAAGCAGGGCTGTAGCCAAGAAGGCTACGGGGACGATGATGATGATGAAGATGATGAGTCTTGGAAGTCTGGGAAGTGGAAGAGCACGAAGTGGCGTACAGTTGGCTCCGGGCATTCAAAATGTAGCCCGGGATTAAAGTTCTGGGAAGTGGAAGAACACGAAGTGGCCTACAGTTGGCTCCGGGCATTCAAAATGTGGCCCGGGAATGGTGTTCTGGGAATTCCAAGAACACGAAGTGGCCTACAGTTGGCTCCGGGCATCCAAAATGTGGCCCGGGAATGGAGTTCTGGGAAGTCGAGGAGCACGAAGTGGCCTACAGTTGGCTCCTGGCATTCAGAATGTGGCCCGGGAATGGAGTTCTGGGAGGTCGAAGAGCACGAAATGTGCGAGTGTTTGCTTAAATCGAGCCCGGCCCTCGCCTGTCCGGCTCCCGCCCAGACCCCCCTGGGGGGTCATCAGATGCTCTCTTTTGACCCCATTAGAAACCTATCAGTCTTCGCTGTTAGGTAATTACCCCTAGGAGTACTACGATTACTACTACTACTACTACTACTACTACTACTACTACTACTACTACTACCACTTCTACTACCGCTGCTACTACGACTACTAGTACTACTAGTACTACTACTACTACTACTGCTACTACTACTACTACTACTACTACTATACTTTACTACTTCTAACTACTACTGGCTACGACTACTACTACATTGCTATTACTACTACTACTACCACCACACACCACACCACCACCACCACCACCAACACACCCACTATACTACTACTACTACTACTACTACTACTACTGTGTCACTATACTACTACTACTATACTACTACTTACTACTACTACTACTACTACTACTATAATACTACTACTACTACGACACTTGTTTACTACTACTTACTATACTACTACTACTACTACTACTACTACTACTATACTACTACTACTACTACTACACTACTACTACTAGTACTACTAGTCAATGAGACGACTTAACAGTGGTGATGGAAGTTTCGCGTTTCCAACGACTTTTTTTTTTAAAAAAAAAAAAAAAAAAAAAAAAAAAAAAAAAAAAAAAAAAAAAAAAAAAAAAAAAAAAAAAAAAAAAAAAATGTGGGTGAGGGTTTGGGTGTGGGTGTGGGTGTGGGTGTGGGTGTGGGTGTTTCATGTATGATGTATGATGATGTCTGATGATGTATCATGATGTACGATGATGCTTGGTGTTGTACGATGATGTATGATGATGTATGATGATGTAGGATGAAGGAAGATGATGTAAGATACTGTTGAATGTTGTACGATGATGTATGATGATTTGTGATGTTGTACGATGATGTATGATGGTGTATGATGACGTATGATGGTGTATGATGATGTATGATGCTGTATGATGACGTATGATTATGTATGATGAGGTATGAGGGTGTATGATGATGTATGATGCTGTATGATGACGTATGAGGATGGATGATGTTGTACGATTATGTATGATGATGTATGATGATGTATGATGATTGATGTATGGTGTTTGGTTATGTCAGATGTATGGTAGTTAATGGTGTGGGATGTTTGATGTTTGATGTTTGATGTTGGATGATGCTTGGTGTTTGATGTGTGATGGTGAAGGATTGTTGATGGTTGGTGTTTGATGTTTGATGTTTGATGTTAAATGATGTTGGTTGGTGTTTGGTATTTGATGTATGATGTTGAATGATGTTTAATGGTGTTTGGTGTTTGATGTATGATGTTTGATGTTTGATTTTTGACGATGTATGACGTATGGTTGATGATGTTTGATGTTTGATGTTTGATGCCTGTTGAAGTTTTATGATGTTTGATGTGTTATGTTTAATGATGTTTGGTGTTTGATGTGCGATGTTTGATGCTTGATGTTTGCTGGTGTATGATGTTTGATGTTTCATGTTCGATGCTTGATGATGTATGATGGTTGGTGATGTGTGATGATTGGTGTTTGATGATGTATTATGTTTGATGCTCGGTGATGTATGATGTGTGGTGGTTGGTGTTTGGTGATGTTTGGTGTTTGATGATGTATGCTGTTTGATGTTTGATGTATGCTGTTTGATTATGTATGGTGGTTGCTGTTTGTTGTATGATGTTGGATGTTGTGCGATGTGTACCGATGCATGATGTTTGATGATGTATGATTGTGTATGATGTATGGTGCTTGATGGTCTAGTATGATGTATGGTGCTTGACGATGTACTCTGATGTATTTTGTTTGATGGTGTCTTATGATGTATGATGTATGGTGTACGATGCTGTATGATGATGTATTATGATGTATGGTGTTTGGTGGTGTATTATGAGTATGATGTATGATGTTTGGTGATGTGTGATGATGTATGATGTATGATGTGTGATGTTGTATGATGTTTAGTTACGTACGAGGTTTGATGGTGTATGATGTTTGATGATGTGTGATGGTTGATCATGTATGGTGTATGTACAATGTTCTATGACGCATGATGATGTATGGTGTATGTATAATGGTGTATGATGCATGATGGTATGGTGTATGTACAATGTTGTATGGTGCATAATGATGTATTGTGCATGTATGATGTTGTATGGTGCATGGTGATGTATGATGTATGTACCATGCTGTTTGGTGAACGATGGTGTATGATGTATGTACCACGTTGTATGATGCATGATGAAATATGATGTATGGCCCATGTTGTATGATGTATGATGTTGTACGATGTATTTATCATGTTGTATGGCTACTACCACTACTGGTAATACTATCACTACTACTACTACTACTACTACTACTACTACTACTACTACTACTACTACGACTACTACTACCACTACTACTACTACTGCTACTACCACCACTACTACTCAGCATCATCATATTCATCGCCGTCGCCATCGTCAGCGTCGTCACCATTATAGGCATCATCGTCATCATCATTATCAGCAGCATCAGCATCAGCATCATCATCATCATCACGCCCTCGTCCCGTTCGACCGCCTCAGTCACAATCATCACGTCCTCGTCGCCGGGCCTCCCAAGAGGCTTCCAAGGAGGCCCTAGAGGCCTGTCGGGAGGCCCAAGAGGCCTCCCAGGAGGCCCCAGAAGCCTCTCAGGAGGCCCCAGAGGCCTCTCAGGAGGCCCCAGAGGCCTCTCAGGAGGCCCAAGAGGCCTCTCAGGAGGCCAAAGAGGCCTCTCAGGATGCCCAAGGGGCCTGTCGGGAGGCTCAAGAGACCTCACAGGAGGCCCAAGAGGCCTCTGAAGAGGCCCCAGAGGCCTCTCAGGAGGCCCCAGAGGCCTCTCAGGAGGCCCAAAAGGCTTCTCTGGAGGCCCAAGAGGCCCCTCAGGAGGCCCAAGAGGCGTCCCAGGAGGCCAAAAAGGCCCCCCAGGAGGCCCAAGAGGTATCCCAGGAGGCCCAAGATGCCTCTCAGGAAGCCCAAGAGGCCTCTCAGGAGGCCCAAGAGGCGTCTCAGGAGGCCGAATATGTCTCTCAGGAGGCCCAAGAGGCCTTCCAGAAGGCACAACAGGCTTCCCAGGAGGCCCAAAAGGCCTCCCAGGAGGCCCCCCAGGAGCCCCAAGAGGCCTCTCACGAGGCCCAAGAAGCTTCTGAGGAGGCCCCAGAAGCCTCTCAGGAGGCCCAAGAGGCCTCTCAAGGAGGCCCAAATGCCCAAAGAGGCCTCAGGAAGCCAAAGAGGCATCTCAGGAGGCCCAAATACGCCTCACAGGATGCTCTATAGGCCTCCCAGGAAGCCCCAGAGGCCTCCCAGGAGGCCCAAGAGGCCTCCCAGGAGGCCCAAGAGGCCTCCCAGGAGGCCCAAGAGGTCTCTCAGGAGGCCCAAGAGGCCTCTCGAGAGGCCCAAGAGGCCTCTCAGGAGGCCCAAGGAGCCTCCCAATATACCCAAGAGGCCTCTCAGGAAGCCTAAGACGGCTTCCCAGGAGGCCCCGCACCGCGCGCCCCGCGCGCCCCCCCGCGCCCCCCCGCGCCCCCCCGCGCCCCCCCCCACGCCGCCCCGACCACCATCCCCGGGATAGCCCTACTACTACACTACTATATTACTACTACACAAAATACAACTACAGTACAACTACAAAAACAACAACAACAACAACAACAACAACAACAAAAACAAACAACAACAACAACAACAACAACAACAACCAAACACAACAAACAACAACAAACCAACAACATACAACAACTAACAACAAACAACAACAAAACCACAACAACAACAACACACAACAACAACAACAAACAACAACCACAACAACAACAACAACAACCAACAACAACAAACAACAACAACAACAACAACAACAATTTACTACTACTATTCTACTACTAATACTACTTACTACTACTAAACTACTATACTGATGGTACTACTACTATTATTACTACTACTACTACTACTACTACTACTACTAATAATAATAATAATAATACTACGACTACGACTACGACTACGACTAATACTACTATTACTACTACTACTACTACTACTACTACTACTACTACTACTACTACTACTAACTACTACGACTACTACTACTACTACTACTACTACTACTACTACTACTACTACTTCCAGTATGAGCGATCATGGTTGTTATCAGCAGCGTCAGCGTTACCATCCTCATCCTCATCTTCACACTCATCATCCGTCATCATCATCAGTCACCACCATGGTCATCATCAGCATCATCAGCATGTTCAGCATCGTGCTGATCATCATACTCAGCAGCATCATAATCATTATCATCAGTTTCGTCATCAGCATCGTCATCATAGTCATCATCATAATCATCGTCATCGTCATCGTCCTAATCATTATCATTGCCATCCTCATCCTCACCATGAGCATCATCATCAACATCGTCATCATCATCATCAGAATCATCATCATCAGATTCATCATCAGCAGCATTGCCCTACGCAACGAAATTATACGCTGTTTTACGTTACCCACCCTATACCATGCAACGCGGCGTTCCGATGCGCTCTGTCACGCTGCGCAACGCTGCGCCGCGCTACGCCGTACTGGTCCGCGCCACGCTACACAGTGAGGGAATAGGATGCAGCACTACCCTGTGGGTTGCCATGCTACGCCCTGGTGCGATATCCAAAAAAATGCAAGGACGTGCAACCCTACGGTCTGCAGTAAGACGCCATGGAGGTTTCAGGTTTAAGACGCATCTCGATTACACGCTATGCCACGTGTTGCAACAATGTACAATGCTGCGTCGCACTACGCGACGCATAGATATGATGCGATGACAGTCCATGGACCGGTATGCAATGATATGATATGTTCTATCACGCCGTACAGCGCTACGCTATTCACTGAAATGGCATGCAGTATCATGTACTGCTTTGGTGTGCCCAGACCTGGTACGCAACACCTGGATACTATGTTGCACCATGGCTGAACTGATATCCCACAAGCCATCTGGGCGTGGGTGGTCTAACGAGGTGTGTATTTCCTCTTCCAGGACCACTCTTCCATTCGATGAGGAATACACTCCCCCTCCCCTCCCTGGGGCTGTTTGGGGGGTCCGCGAGTAGTCAGGGCACCCAAGATTGCCCAAGATAGCTCCACATTGGCATCCGATGCTCCTAGATGACCTCCAAGATGGCTCAAGATAGCCGACGATGGTTCTACATAGCTGGCCTCCAAGAGGCCCCTAGATGGCCACAAGCTCTCGAAGCCCCCTCAAAAAAATCAAAACGAAATCAAGCACCGAAAGATAGTCTCCGTGTGTTTGCCTTCTCGCCGTTTCGCTGTCTACGGGCTTCCGAGGCCTCAAGATGGCCACAAGATGGCCCAAGAGAGCCTCGGGAGCGGGGCAAGAGGCCTCCAAGACGGGCCCAACAGTGCCAAGAGCGCCCCGAGAGCGCCCAGCGAGAACGCCAAGAGGCGAGCTTGATAGCTCTGGAGGGAGGACCTCAACGAACAAGCCCTCCTTCATGGATTGATGGGTCGAGGCTCCAACGGTCACCAGAAAAGGCACCCACAGAGGCCCTCTAGGCCTCCGGAACCGCAGAGAGGCCCCAGATGGCCCAAAGAGGCCCCAGAGATGGCCAGAAGAGACCCTCCAGGGCCACGCCATTTGCTCCCAGAGATCTCTGTGCACCCCACCCTGGCTTGCCCGCGCTGCTTCACTATATGCGTCTATATCCATCCCGTTTCCCTGCGGCTCTCATCGGCAGCGTTTTCTGGATGGGCTGGCGGGGATGCCCGAAGCGTGAATAATTTCATCATCGAGTCGAATTGTCCGGAGGCGCAAATATATGTATCCGGGCTGCAACGCGCGGAAGCACACATCCAAACGGGCTGCGCCGATCCGCAAGCGTAGAGCCGTGGAACGCGCGCTGCATTAAGCGCGCTGATCGCCTCTTCAAATCATGGGAAGCGGACTGGCTCAGTCAGGTGCCAGAGAGGAAAGAGAAGGGCGCAGCGGCACCACTCAGACCCTTGCATCTGGGCTGCCTCACAGGCCCAAGACTTTACCCCACTCCGTCCCCGCGGCAATCTCTTCCGCCTCGACGTACGCGCAGAACTCGGCCAGCATCACGACGTTATCGTTTCCGTACTCCTTGCCGTCCGCGTCCCTGCCGCTGTTCATCTTCTTGAATACTTCCGCCGCGCCCGCGGCATCCATCGCGGCCGCCTTCTTGAGGCCGATGAAGCCATGGTCCCCGACCTTCTTGTAGCCCGCCGCCCACTCCTCCGCCGTCATCCTGCGATCATCGTCAGTCTTGTCCTCGACGGTACCACCACCGCCGTCGATAAGGCAGAAGGCGTCGTACATCGCCGCGTACAGGATGAGGTAGACGCAGAGGACGCGGAACTCCTTCGCTGTCACGTAGTCGTCGCTGTGAGATGTCTTCCCGTCTGCCACGTCCTTCGCATCTGTGTGAGCGCGGATGTAGGAAGCTCGGAAGCACTTCCAGATACGCACCCCCTCCTCCTTGGGATCTCCGTCGCATTCGCCCTGCGCGAAGTAGGTTATCAAGACCTTCTGAATCCACCCGTCCACCTCGGCAAGGGACACATAACCGTTGCCATTGGGGTCGCAGGCCGTGAAGGCGTGAGCGCGGGCCTCCTTCCCGGCCTCGCTCTGCAGCGTCAGGCTCGAGAAGACGTCGCAGAACGTCTTGCACGCCGGGGACATGCCCGGGTGCTTGAAATCCGTTTTGTCGCCGCTGCTCAGGTAGTCTGCGAGCTCGCTGGAGCTGATGCTCCCGCTGCCGTCCTTGTCGACCTTCTTCCAGACGGTCATCACGGACGACTCCGAGATGTTTGGGTCCCCTTGCTTGAGGAGCGCCTTGAACTCATCAAGGCTGATCTTGCCACTGCCATCCTTGTCATATTCGGCGAACTTGGCCTTGATGCTAGGAGGCTTGGTCTTCTTCGGCATATCCTCAGACAGTTCCCCTTTCAGTCTCCCAGTGTGGCCCTACTTGAAGCCAGCCTTGAGCCAACGTAGCTTCAACGTGAGCCACGCACTTAATTGTGTCCCTTCTAGTTATGATAACATGGTGAGACTTCTGAGTGTTAACGCAGGTCGTGATCATAGAAGCTGCGTGTGCGAACGAAGGGCACAAGGACTCAGCCAAAGATTTCACACATAAGACCTAACCATCTCGGGCACGAGCGACACGCGATCGCCAGTCAAGACAGCACTGCGAAGAATAGAAAGCGAACCTCGGCAGTCGCAAGAAATAGACCACAAAAAGAAGGCGCACGAGGCCCCAGAAAACGAAGAACATGTTGCGAGAAAGCTGCCAGTGAGATGAGCCACGACTTCTGGACGACGAGCACAGGAGCGAGGAAAGAAGAAAAGACGACGGTGAGAGGGATCAACCTAGAGAAACGGCAACGCGGCCCAGCGAAAGCCTCGGGCCCCATGCGACAGCGCGGAGAGCAGAGGGTCCCTCCCCTCGAGCGATGGGACACTCGAGAGAGGGGTGACCGAACAGGACTACCGCATGCGGGCACGGCCCGTGAGAGGCATGCACCGAACGGACGGCAGAACGCGAGAGAGTGACGGCCTAGAAATTGGCACCAACACCAACACAGGGGGGGCCTCCGCAGGGGGAAGATGATCCTAGATTTCGGTGTTGGTGGTAATAGTTTGGCCACCTTGGAAGCCAAAATATTACCACCATCACCGAGATCGGGATCGTCTTCCCTCGGTGGAGGCACACCGCCGATCTTGATGTTGGTGTCAACTTTTGGGCCTGCGAAGAGAGTCGTGCCGAGATAGGAGGGACGACGCCACACGCATACCCCTCTGGGGCAGCGGCGCCCAGGAGGCCGCCGAGGTGGCTCGAGCCGCCCCCGAGATGGGCCAGGATGGCCCAAGAGGTCCCACGGCGCCAAACACTGGCCACCGAGGCCCCCGAGATGGCTTCGGCGGGCCCGAGAACCCAAAAATCGAACGCCTCCCCAGAAAATCTCCACAAACTGGTGTCTCCGAAAAAGCTGTGGGGATGCACAAGGAATACAATTCGGTCAGACTGGGGAGCGGCGACGTCTGGCCGTACTAGAACAAAGGCTGGAGGCGGCAGTGACTCGCGGAAGGCGTCTTCGATGGCAATACTGCAGACGCCAGGCCAGAGAGCCTGCGGACAGAGGTGTGCAATCGTAGGGAACGCGCCAGTCCGCGAGGCGTCCCGCTCTGAGAGCTCGCCCGACCTCGTAACCCTCACCTGCCCTGCGTGCAAGCACGCGGGTCTGGGACGACGAACAGTTGGAGCACGGCTCACAGACGGCAGAAGCGTATGAGCGTTCGGAGGTCTGGGCTGATTTCTCAGGTCGGCGCTGCACCCCCGAACGAAGCGCGCCGGGGGGAGGGGAAGGGGTAGCTGGGGACGCCACCACAAGGGGCCTGGTGCCGACCCGAGAAAGTCGCGCGGGCCTGCGCAAAATTCTGTGCATCCGTGAGAGACGGCACGTGGATCATACGATAACGCGCAACGGCTCGTGACGCGAAGGAAGAGTGCGACAACCAGGTGGTGGCACCTGCGCTGACCACATCCGCAGCGATGACTGGCTCACAGCACGACTGCCCAGAAGTCCGGACCTCTTCCTGGGGGCAGGCTTCTCAACCTGAGACATCTCCTGACGGTCCCGAGGCCCAGTGAAGGCCCCCGGGAGCTGGAGGTCGCCGAAGACCTTCCGCCGTCTCTATCTCTCTCTCCCGAGCGCCAGAAGGTCTGGGCACGTCACGCCAGGCCGCAGGCCAGGCTCTCCTGGCACGCATCGAGCGCTGCTGTGGGGGGGAATGGTTCGTTTCTTTTGTTGTCGCAGCGCGGCAGAGGCTATCCGCACGCGAGACGGGGAGAGACTGGGACACGGCATCGCGAGGGGGGGGGGGGGGGAAACAACGGCGGGGGCGTGCAGCTTCGGGGGCCCACGGGGCCTCGTAGAGGGAAGCAAACAATGACGTAAGCATAAAGACTCGGAGGGCCGCGCGGACTTCTCGGATCGGCGTTGACCCCCCCCTCCTTGGCGCGCGGAGCGCGCCAGGGGCGGTGCCGGAGGCGCCGCCAGGGGGCTCCCGCGCCGATCCGGGAAATCCGCGCGGACCTCCGAGTCCTTCCGTGTGCGTCATTGGTCGTTCCCCTGGGTGCCGCTTCGGGGTCCCCCTGGGGACTCGTCGGGGTCCAGCGGGGCCCCGCAGGCCCCACTGGGCCTCGCGCAGGGCCCCACGCAGGCCGCGCTCCGTGCAGCACCGGGGCCCCGCGGGGGGCCCCACGCAGAGTCCCCTTCGGGCCCTCGCCCTGCCGCCGTCGATCCCCCTCCCCAGCTTCGAAGGGGGCACGTCAGGGGGGGACCAGCCAGCGTTCCCCCCACCGTTCCCCCCAACGCTCGGGGGAACGTGAGGGGGGGAGGGGAACGCCAGGGGGGGAGGGGGACATCGAGCTGGGCTCGGCGATGCGTCGCCCATAGAGCGGCGACAACTCTCCGAGGGCGAATCCGGAAGGTCCCATCGGCGGTGGACAAACCTCCCTTCAGCAAACCTCCTTTTAGCCGAAACGGCCTGGGACCGAAACAGACGGACCTGGACCCGCAAAAATGACGGCCGCGACGCCCCCTCGCGCACCGAAGACTGCCAGTTCGCTGATCGACGTGTCAGGGTAGGAGGTCTGTCGACCTCCGATCCCGTCGGGCTGGAGTCGACGACGCACCGCCAGCAGACCGGCGACGGGCTCCCCGAGGCCGAGTCCGGGCGCCCCTCCTGGGCGGAGGGCGTGGGCCCCACCCCCGGCCCCAAGCGGCGAGGAGCGGTCCACCGGAGAGGTTCGGCGCCTCCTCCCTACGCCTGTCTCCTCCCGGGATGCGGGCAGGACTGCAAGTCCAGATCCGCTGCGCCCTGGGCTCCGGGCCTCCTTCGGGGTCAGACAGAGGTCGGGGATGCGTCCCTCTGCAGGAGGAGTCTTCAGAGACTCTCACAAAAAGTACTTTGGGGACGATTTCGTGACCATTTCTGAAGATGTTCGGACATGTGTTGAATCTGCTTTGACTGTCGTCCCAAATCCGCCTGGTGGATGACCTGCCCGACCCACAGGCCAGACCTTTCTATCCCCAGGGGGGCCAAACTTCTACCAATATCCTCTGCGCCTCGGGCACCCCCTGGAGTCCCCTCCCTCATAGCGGTCCGGTCTGCGCCGGATCGGCTCGCGAGATGGGAGCGATCGCGAGCGGATCGGCTCGCCACCGACTCGTCCCGAGTCGGATCGGTATCGGATCGCCGCGCCCCGCTTTTCCGGCTGGCCCTGGCCGATGCCCGCAAAGGGAGCCCGATCGCATCGAGTTGCAATCGCGGCCCCCGCCGGCGAATCGAAGCGCAGCGACTGGGATCGCAGGCGGCCCTGCCGACGGTGCCCCTGGCCTTCCGCGCTCCAGCTTTCGGGCCACAGCTCGGGCCTCCGGCGGCAGTGCGGGGCGATCCTGGCACCCCTGGAGTGCTGTCGACGAGGAGCGGCTGGTCGACACCACCCTGGGCCTCGAAAACGTTCGACGAGTTCCCGAAACAGAGGAACAAATAAACTGCATAGGGATAGCCTGTCGGAGATCCGCACAGATGTCCTTGATCGGCGCTGGGCCCCCCTCCCTGGCGCGCGGAGCGTGCCAGGGGCTGCGCCAAAGGCGCCCCAGGCCAGGCGCCGATCCAAGAGATCCGCGCCGAGCTACGAGAGTCTATGTTTACGCAGTGCTTTCATGATCGACTTTCGGAAAACTACCAAAAACTGTCGAACCTTGTCCTTCGGTAGCAACTCATGGGAGCCTCCCATACTATCTTGTCCGCTCTTGCGAATCGACGCTAATCGACGCCGGTCCACGCTAATCGATGCTAACTCGACGCTAAATAGACGCTAATCGACGCTACCCGACGCTATCTCATCGACTTCCAGACGCTAATCGACGCTCATCGACGCTAAGGACGGAACTAAAAGGGTGCACCAGGCTCCCATGATTGGCGACAGAACTTGTCCCCCCTGAGCCGATCCCCCGGAGATGCGGGCCCCGCCGTCATGATTTTGCTCACCGTGGGGGCCGGGCCCCCCGGGGGCGACAAGTAGCCAAGAAGCTCCCGCCACGACCTTTCCACGACGCGAGGGGGGCTGGGCCCCCCACCGCGTTGCCCCTGCTAGGAGAACGGTCTCTACATACACCGACACTTGTTCTGGCCCTGCACTGAAACTTGCACGGGCACGCGGATCATGGTGTACACGAGATCCTGTTGTGTACATGTTTCGTTGTTCCCCTGGGAAGCGGAAACAAAAGGTATATACCACCCCACCCCGACGCCAGCCCAGCGGATGTATATTTACTCACGCTGCGCGAGCTAGGCTGGACGCCTACTTCGGCTAGACAGGTGTCTGCCGCTCAAGGTGAACTGGTGGGCCTTCTTTCGTTATCGCCTGTTATGGTCAGCAGTCTTGCGCAGCGTGATGCACGACACTGGGCTGACAAAAGGGCTCTCCTCCTCCTCCTCCTCCTCCTCCTCCTCCTCCTCCTCCTCCTCCTCCTCCTCCTCCTCCTCCTCCTCCTCCTCCTCCTCCTCCTCCTCCTCCTCCTCCTCCGCGATGCCCAAGCTCAACGGAGTCTGGTGCAAAGAATGTTCCAGACTCCGATTGGCGGCGAGCCTGGGAGGGCAAGGCCGAGGGGGCGGGGCTTCCCAGAGGGTGCAGAGGGTCTCCAGCCTCCTGGGAAGCTCTCTGATTGGGCGCTGTCAGGACTGGGCTCCCAGACCCCCTGGAGCAATGAAAAAATCGTGACAGGAGGTCTTTCGCCGCTTTCGGCGTCTGGGGGCCCTCGCTGGGCCTCGGGACCGTCGACAAACGACTCAGGATGAGAAGCCAGTCCCGGGGAATGGGTCGAGACCTCTCGGGGTCGACCTTATGGAAAAACCATGACGGCGGGGGTCTGGGTTCAGTGGGACATGGTTTAGTGATGTGTACGTACCGGAAGACGCCCCCCCCCCGCCCCATTCCACGAACCGGAACTGCCGTCACCCGGAAGACACCAGCTGCGGCAGACCTGGTTTAGTGAGTCCAGCTCGTACTTTGGACTTCAGGGCCCAGTCACTCACGGGCTCCCCTGAACTGGGGTTCTGGCTGTACTTCGATCGGGCCTGTCCTCCTACAGGCGGATTTTGGACGAAAACAAAAAATAGTGAAAAAATACTGGCGCGCGGAGCGCGCCAGGAGCGGCGCCGGAGGCGCCGCCGGGGGGCCCCAGCGCCGATCCGAGAAATCCGCGCGGAGCTCCGAGTCACTTGCGTTCCCCTATCAAAGATAATCAAGAATACCAGAAAAATCATCCCCAGGCTATTTTCTCCCTATTTCTGGAATCTCCTCCTGTGGAGAGACAGGCCCGACGCAAGGCTGTACCGATCGGAGCCTCCTGCGAAGGCACAGACGGCTCCTCGGCAGGCGCGAGGGCTCCCGAGGAGCCCCGCCGCCTGCCGAGAGCAGGCCCGCCCCCCGTCGCGCTTCCCCCCCGCGGAGCTCGCCGCCGACGGGTGCTCGGCTGCCGGGCCAGTCGGCGTCGGATCGGGTAAGCGGGCAGAACTGCGTCCTCCTCCCCCTCCTCCTCCTCCTCCCCTCCTCCTCCTCCCCCCTCCTTCTCCTCCTCCTCCTCCTCCTCCTCCTCCTCCCCCTCCTCCTCCTCCTCCTCCTCCTCCTCCTCCTCCTCCTCCTCCTCATCCTCCTCCTCGCTGCATCAGCACGGAGTTGGGTTCGACTGCAAGACCACTGAGCATTCTTTTAGGGTGGAGGGCCAAGGGTGAAATCCATACGGGCTCTTGCGCCTCGGAAACCAATCCGTCTTGTGGTTCACCTTGTGCATACTCAAGCCTTGGAAATCCATAACTATCCCAGTGCGACCCTACCTAGGAGTTGGAGCCCCTAGGAAAGCAGCATTAGTAGTAGCAGTAAAGCTAAGCTAAAGCTAAGCTAGAGCTAAGCTAAAGCTAAGCTAATGCTAAGCTAAAGTTCAGCTAAAGTTAAGCTAAAGTTAAGCTAAAACTATGCTAAAACTAAGCGAATGTTAAGCTAAAGCTAAGATGAAGTTAAGCTAAGGTAAAGCTAAGGTAAAGCTAAGGTAAAGCTAAGGTAAGCCTAAGCTAAAGCTAAGGTAAAGCTAAGCTAAAGATAAGCTGGAGTTAAGCTAAAGCTAAGCTAAAGTGCAGCTAAAGCTAAGCTAAAGCTAAGCTAAAGCTAAGCTAAAGCTAAGCTAAAGCTAAGCTAAAGCTAAGCTAACTATAAGCTAAAGTTAAGTTGAAGCTAAGCTAAAGGTAAGATAAGGCTAAGCGAAAGCTAAGCTAAAGCTAAGTTAAAGCTAAGCTAAAGCTAAGCTAAAGCTAAGCTAAAGCTAAAGCTAAAGGTAAAGCTAAAGCTAAAGCTAAAGCTAAGCTAAAGCTAAGCTAAAGCTAAAGGTAAAGCTAAAGCTAAAGCTAAAGCTAAAGCTAAAGCTAAAGCTAAAGCTAGGCTAAAGCTAAGCTAAAGCTACAGCTAAAGCTAAAGCTAAAGCTAAAGCTAAAGCTAAAGCTAAAGCTCCCAGGGAGCGCAACTGGGGGAACCGCGGGGCGGATACTGGGGGAACCGCCTGGGGCGCTTTCCACTGCCCGGCCCCTGTAAGCCCAGAGAGTAAGAACCCTTCTGGGCAGAGAATAGGTAGGGAAAAACAGCATTTCAGCTTTCACCCTTTGCCCTCCACCCAAAGAAAACGCTCGGGACCAGTCAGCATCGCATCGGGAAACTGGACAGAACTGGCATGGGAGCCGGACCCGGCTGCATCCGCGCGGAGCTGGGATCGCGTCGAAGCGGCCGCGCCCAGGTGCACAACACAACCGCGCAACCCTGCCACAAAACCAGGCTTCTGCCCCGCGGCGCGCCGCCGATGCCCGCCCCTCCACCACGACAACGGCCCCGTGGGGCAGCGGCCGGGGCCGCGGGGGTCTCGCGCGGTGCCGCGGCAGGGCCGACCGGCTCGTAGGCGGAGGCTGCCAAGGAGCGCAGGCTCCGCATGGGGCGGCGGGAGCGCCGCCTGGCGCGAGGAGGGGGGGGGGGGGAACGATCGAACGAACGACACGCTCCATCGGCCCCGAGGCCGTGCCGAGACGGGTGGCGCGGGGGCGCCTCGGCGCCCTCGGCTCTGGTGCAGCGCCCCCGCGAGTGGGCCCCGCGGACGGCATGCGCAGATTCTGGGACCCCCATCCTGTCCTCCGGGCCCCGTCCCCGTCCCTCGGGGCCCCACCCCTGCGCCACCGACCCTGGAGGAGGAGGAGGAGGAGGAGGAGGAGGAGGAGGAGGAGGAGGAGGAGGAGGAGGGTAGGAGGAGGAGGAGGAGGAGGAGGAGGAGGAGGAGGAGGAGGAGGAGGAGGAGGAGGAGGAGGAGGGGGAGGAGGAGGAGGAGGAGGAGGAGGAGGAGGAGGTGCAGGCAAGCAAGGTGTTTCTTGGCATGGGTTTCCACTGTGCTCGACGGTGGGTTCCAGCCAGCACTTGCACAACCCCCCCTGCCGACCCGCGGGGGGGGGGGCGTTGTCGAGGCCAAGGCGCCCACATGCGGCGGCGAGCTCCGCGGGGGAAGCGAGGAGGGGCGGGCCCTCTCTTGGGTCGGGCATGTCCTCCTACAGGCGGGTTCTGGAGGAAACATGAAAGGAATACCAAAAAGTCATCAAAAAAGAACAAGAAAAATCGTCCCTTAACTCTTTTCTAAACCATTCTTAGAGATTCCCCTCCTGTAGAGGGACAGACGCGACTCAAGCCTTCTCGGGAGGCTCGAGGGCCCCCTGGCCTCCTGAGAAGTCCCGCCGCCTTCTGAGAGGGCACTCTCCTTCCCCGTGTCCCCGCCCTCGCTCACCGCCAACCCACGAACCCTCGCGCCCGGCGTGCAGCGCGGGGGAAGGCGGGCCGCCCGCCCATCCCACCATCGCGGGGGGACGCGGAGTTCCTGTAAACGGGGCCCGGCCGGCATGGAGGGGCCATCATGGGAACCTCGCGCCGAATTCGAGACCACAAGGCAGGTTCGTGGTGGGTGGGCCGAAGGACCATGGTAGGCCGTTGCACTCACGATACTCTTCAACGCGGTTCGGGGCCGGATCCGCATCATAGGAGTACTCCGGGAGGGCATGAAAGCCGCTCGAGAACGGCCAAACCGTTCTTTACGTTTTCCTAGTATGGCATTCCATGCGTTGCATCTCTCCCCTCGCGTCGTGAAAAAAAAAAAAAAAAAAAAAAAATGGTCCCCAGGGCAGCCAAAACACGACTCGGCATGAAAGGCTGGTCTCCAGGAGAGGAGTGAGGCTTCTGGGGACCCCGTACGGAAAAAGTCTAGACGTCGGAGTCCTGGGTCGTCGAGGACCCAAATACTCTGGCATTTTCCATGCGTCTCTCGTCGATGTCGGCCTCTGAGGGCCGCTCGCGCGCCCGGGGACCATCCCAAACGGATCCAGCACGAGAAACTGGCCCCGTGAAAGAGGTCGGGACCTCTGGCACGAGGGGACTGGGCTTCCGAGCAGGCGGACGGGCTTCTGAGAAGGCGGAGGGCCTTCTCGGAGGGACCCGCCCGGCTGCTCTGGAGGCGTCTCCGAAGCCCCCGGCCCTCCGCCTTCTCAGAAGCCCTCCCCCTCGCGCTCCATTCGGGGGCGTCCAGGAGAGGGGCGTGAAAGAGGGGGAGGGGGTGCAAATCATGGCCGGCGGCACGTGCGTGGCCCAGGGCAAGGGGGCCAGGAGGGCACTGAAATGAGAAGAGGCGCCATGAGATCTGGGGAGATCTCGTGGCCCCCGCCATGATATCCAGCCCCCCCTGGTCATCACCCCCCCTCGGCCGCCCCCGATCTCTCTTGTGGGCGCCGCCAGACCGGGGATCGGATCGGACGACTTCGGACGCTTTCGCAGGGAAGCGAGCGTCTTCGGCGGGTCTCGGTGGTTTCTCCTCCCTCGGGATGCTGCACCGCGGCGCGCTGGAGCCGAATCGCTCGTAGCGGCCGCCCCTCCACAGGAGAAGAAGAGGCTTCTGTGTCAAGCAGCACAAAAGGGGCCCAGGGACACACAAATGAATACACATAAATCCAAGGATCCTCCATAGTTGTCCCATATGTTCGTACACCTCCCTGGGAGTCGACGATGAATTGTGTCTGTGTTTTCCCTCCGTACAGCAGATGGATCCCCGTCACCACGCCCACATCGTTTGGCGATGCGCCATTCAGGGCACTGGTGGAGAGGTCAGAAGAAGAAGACGCCGAGTCCAGCAGGCTCACGAGCTATGAGAGCACGGCAGCTGGCGGCCGCAAGCGACCCTGCACCTCACACAAAGCACGAGCGGCAGAACTGACGCGGCAGGGGAGGAGGCAGCGCGCAGGGATGGGACAAGACGAGTGCCAGCATCTCTGCCTCGCATGAAAGCTCAGATTCGTCTACACTTGCACCCATACCGATATGTGCGTGTTTGCGTGCACACACGAGCGAGGGGAGGAGGAGCAGAGAGGAGGACCAGCATGCACGCACACCCGAGAAACCCAGCGTCTTGCTTCGGGGCTGGACTCCACCCCGCCCAGGCACGCCGGCGGCGCCGGGGGCAACGTCAGGGCGGGTCCAGAACCGCCCCCAGGGAAAAGAGCGACCTACTCGAAGCTCGGGCAGAGTTACCTGCATGGCATTTTGCCATCCACCCTCAGAAACCGCCTTTCAAGCAGTGCTGGCCCGAAAGAGGGCGTGCAAGGTGTGTCCCGACTGGCGTGAGGTCTAGATTGTATGGTCGGGGAATTCGCTCCCCCCACTCTGTTCAGGTTACCGTGCCAGGGTCTACAGGAAAACGGCTACGAATCCACAGAGATCCCCGAAAGCGTGCGCTTACGTATTGGTTGGACTCGACTCTCGCTCTATACCCCGCCCCACCTGCAAGGAAGAACAACCGATCTGCCCTGTGAGCGTGCTTTTGTTGAGGCCAGGGGGGCCTCTAAGAAGACCCCATGCCTTTTCAGACGGCCACCCCCGGAAGCCAATATGAGGGGAATCCTCCTCGTCTTCATCCTCCCACTCTTCCTCGAACCAGGTGCGGCGCCCTGGAGGAGGCGCGTCAGCCGACGACGGCGACAACGACGCAGACGTCGACGCCGACGCCGACGCCAATGCAAACGCCAACGCCAACGCCGACGCCCACGACGACGACGACGACGACGACGACGACGACGACGACGACGACGACGACGACGACGACACCGACGCCCACGCCGACGCCGACAACGACGACGACGACGACGACGACAACGACGACGTCGCCACCGACGTACACCACGACGACAACGACGACGACGGCGACGACAATGCCGACGAAGACGACGACAACGACGACAACGACGACGACGACGACGATGACGATGACAGGGGGGCTGCGTGGAGGGCGCGCACCCCGGGGGAGCACGCCGCGCGCGCCCGCTTCGCGCGCCGCGCGCGCGAAGGGGGTGCCCGCCCGCCCGCCCCGGCGCCCAGGGTGCCCGCCCGGCAGGCGGCCCGCTGCCGGCGCTTTGGCGGAGAAGGGTCGTCGTCAGTATCGTCATCATGATCGTCAGCATCGCCACCACGATCATCTTCGTCATCGTCAACCTCAACCTCATCTAACCCACCATCATCATCATCATCATCATCATCATCATCAGCAGCAGCAGCAGCAGCAGCATCAGCAACAGCATCATCATCATCAGCATCATCAGCAGCAGCATCATCAGAATCATCATCATCCTCATCAGCATCACCATCATCATCACTATCATCATAATCAACATCATCATCAGCAGCATCATCACCATCATCAGCATCATCATCGTCGTCGTCACCGTCGTCGTCACCGTCGTCGTCGTCGTCATCGTCGTCATCGTCATCGTCGTCGTCCTCGTCCACGTCTTCATGGTCCTCGTTGTCGTCGTCGTCGTCGTCCTCGTCGTCGTAGTCGTCGTCGACTTCAGCGTCGTCCTCTTCGTCGTCGTCGTCACCGCCACCACCACCAACGTCATCATCATTGCTTGTCGACACCAGCATCACCATCGTCGTCACTACCGTCATCACCTTCGCCAACATTACTGTCCCCACGGTAAGCACAACATCAGCAGCGCCGCCACCAGGCGGCTGGAGCTGGAATTTTGGCTGGAGCTCGGGCTCGGGCTGGATCTGGGGCTGGAGATGCAACTGCAGCTGGAGCTGGACCTGGAGCTGGCTCTAGACCTGGGGCTGTAATGGAGCTCTGCCAACACAAAGGGCTCCAAACGCTAGACAACTGGCTCCAGACGCTCGAAATCAGACCCACGAGTGGAGTTCTGGAACCAAGACGGCGCGCAACGCTGGACAGTTGGCCCTGCACACTGAAAATGAGTCCCAGGAGTCAAGTTATATCAAGTTCGGGCCACAAGAAAAGCTGGCCGTTTGCACACGGATTTTGAAACTCAGCCCTGTGAGTGGAGTTCTGGAAACGCAAGAGCGCCAGCAACCCTGTGAGGGTTGCACCACAATGACCAAATCAGTCCCGATAGTGGAGGTCTGGCAGCTGCAAGTTGCGACTGGCTGCACGGCTCGTATGGATAATCAAAAATCAGTCCGTGGGTTGGAGTTCTGGCGCCTCGATGCTGCGACGTGCTGTAAGAGTTGCGCCAAGACGATCAAACTGTGCCCCGGAAGCAGACTTCTGGCAGCAATCAGAGTCTGACTCCAACCACTCGGCCAGTGGCCGGCCCTGAGCGAGAAGCCTTCAAGACAAGCTCGGCTGTCGGCGATCAAGTGAATCCCCGGGCCCCCTGAGCCGATCCCCCCCTAGCATGTTCAAGGGGAGAATACGCCAGTCGAAACTATCCCCGGACTACCCCCCAGACAACCCGGACAACCTATGTTGATCAATGACGACACGACGACCTACCACGGAAAACCCTTTGGGCAACCCAGCGGGGAGCCAGACAGTCTCACCGGACAACCCCCTCGGACGAGCCTCACCGGGAGGAGGAGGAGGAGGAGGAGGAGGAGGAAGAGGAGGCAAGTATCACAACGTTGCCCCAGACGAGAGTCAAGCAGACCAAGGGCAAGTCAGGTCAAGGGAGATTCGCCCTACACCAGATGGTGCGCGAGCAGGGGAAAACAGCGCAGACGCGTGCAGTGCGCCAGGAATGCCTGGCATGCGTTCGCCGAGTGCTCCTGCGCTCGAGCTGCACCGCGCTTCAGGTTGAAACAAACAGCGAGTGGCTCACGAAAGCCTGCGACCTAGGGACCAAGATAAAACTCACATTTAGGCTTAGGTTGGGCATGTCCCTCTACAGTCGGAATTTTGGACGGAACAAAAAACAAATTCAAAAAAATCAACAACAACAACAACAAAAAGTCGAAGAATCGTACCCAGACTATTTCTTAACTAGTTTCAAGTACACCTCCTGTGAAGGGACATGCCCGACTTGAATTTAGACACGAACTGAAAAGTCGGCGTCTGAGACAGGTTCTTTGTCCGGGACTCGGCGACGCGCCGAGGGAGGGAAGAAGCGAGAGGGGGCAGGCCTTCTCAGCCGGCGGCGGGGCTTCTCAAAGCCCCCGCACCTGCTGAGATGGCGTCTCTGCCGCTTCCAGAGGAAAAGGCCCAGAAGACGTTTCAGAAGGCGCGAGGGCTTCTCAGAAGCACCGCCGCCTTCTGAACACGTCTGTCCCTCCACCAAATCCAGGCACAAGCTGAAAGGTCGGCGTACAAGACACCTCCCTCTTCCTGAACGAACCGACGGGCGGCTCAGGGAGAGGCAGTCCTGCTCCGCGGCGACGCTCTGCCTAGCGGCACCCCGCGGCCCAGTGCTTCCAGGAGGCAAAGAACGGATCCACAGATCCGATGGGATCGGGACGCGCATCAAACACGACGAAGACGACGACGACGACGACGACGACGACGACGACGACGACGAGGCCGACGACCACGACCACGACCACGACCACGACGACGACCACGACGAACAAGACGACGAGAACAATTACGACGAAGTTGACGGCGACGACGACGACGACGACGACGCTGACGCTGACGACGACGACGACGACGACGACGACGACGACGACGACGACGACGACGACGACGACGACGACGACGAGCCGCCGCGGAGCCTCGGCCGCACAGGGCGGCCGCACGCATCGTCACGGGGGCGCAATCGAAGTGGATCGGCTGCGGCGGGAGGCACGACAATGCCGCGCGAGCATCGGGCCGCCTCGGGTCTTCGGAACATCAAAAATGGACTCGAATCGGGCAAACCCCTGCGGCGCCCTGCCGCGGGGAGCTGCTGATTGCGGCGACCTGGAGCGAGACCGCGACTTGCCGCGCGCGCGCACTTCGAATGCCCCCATAGACTCTGCAGAGATCACGCCACCGTACACACGGCACTCCCTCATATAATCTTCTGCCTGAATCGACATCGGACCAGACTGGACTGGAAGGCCAACCGCGAGCAAGCCTGTGGCCCCGTCGCGCAAGAGGGCCGGGCGGTCGCACTCGGAAAGGCGGGCGCGGCCACGGGCGAATAGGTCGGCAGCACGAGCCGCCAGGGAGAGCAAACAGGCGAAGGGTCCAACCATCCTCCTCCTCCTCCTCCTCCTCCTCCTCCTCCTCCTCCTCCTCCTCCTCCTCCTCCTCCTCCTCCTCCTCCTCCTCCTCCTCCTCCTCCTGCTGCTCCTCCTCCTCCTCCTCCTCCTCCTCCTCCTCCTCCTCCTCCTCCTCCTCCTCCTCCTCCTCCCCCCCTTTCCCCGCAAATTGTGCGCCGCGGTCCATCGTGCGCGCGCGACTGGGTTGCGGGTGGAATGCAGCCCATGCGAAAGACGTGTCGAAGTGATCTCGCCGCCGCCACGCGAACGCACACCCTCGGGCCGTCGGTGAAGTCCCATCTGGCGCACGCGCGAGGCGTGCCGAGATGTGCGCGGCGCCGCACCTACCAGGGCGCACAATGAGCCCGACACGCGTGCAGACACGGTCGCCAGCCTTGACGACGCACTTGCTGCGCCTGGCTACGCTGTCGGGTCGAAGGGCGGCCTCTCACCGACAAGACCCTCCAGGACAGACGCAATCCTCCGGGGAGGGGGAAGGGGGGAAACAAAACAAACAAACAAACAAACAAACAAACAAACAAACAAACAGAAAAAACTCGCGTCGACAAGCGAGGCTGCGGCGCGGCCCCAGAGCCCAAAGGGCAGCATCCGCCGCGACGGTCGGGCCCGCGCGCGCGGCCGGAGCGCGCGCCCCCGCGAAGGCGGGCTGGAGGAAACCCGGCACGGGGGGCCACGAGCAAATCTCGGCGCATCCGTCCATTGAACAAGAGACAACGCGCTCGCTCGCGCGGGCGAACGCACCCCTCCCCGCGACGAGCCACGGCGCGGAGCTGCGCTCTCAGCACCGCCGCCCATCAGCAAACGACGGCGACGGGGGGGGCGGCGAATCGCGAACCCCCCGCAAGCGCGCCGCGCGGCGATGGCGACGGCGCGCGCGCGCCGAGCACCGACCGCGCGGGGCGCCTTGACGCTGTCGGTTCGCATCGTAATTTCCACGTTGGCAATGCTTTCGCCAGACGGCTCACCTGCAGGAAATTCTTGCCCCCGGCGGCAGCTTCGCCCGCGATCGCAGCCGTCTTCGCCGCGCCGCCGCGAGCGCGCCCCGCGCCCTTCCCATCACCGCGCGGACGGTGCAACAGGCGATCGCACACCTATCTCAACCTCTGCTCGAACCAAGCGCTCATGAGCTAAATGGGTGTCGCGCCCTGCCGAGCAGCGCTTGCCGCCGATGATGCCCCGCGAGCAAAAGGCGCTGCTGCTTCTCCACGGGGCACTCGCGCCGCGAGCGCTCATCCGCGGCGGCCTTTTTTCGCGCCTCGCGCCGCGCGCCCCCGCACCCCGACGGCGCCGATCCCCCGGGGGGCGCCGACGCAGCGGCCGCGACCTCCCCGGCGGGCCCCCCGGCCGACGGCTCCGCGACGGGCCGCGTCGCCAGCGCACCGCTCGCATCGGGGGCGGGCGCGTCGCGCGGGCCCCCGCGCGCAATCCTGCGGAACGGCTGCACATTCGCCTCCGGAATGAGACCGCCCACGCGCCCGCGCCACCCGCATTCCTATCGTTGACCCAGATGACCCTTGCAAAATACGCCGCGCCCATAGAATCCACGCGCGGGCACGCGCCGGCACTGCGCGCCAAGACCCCGGCCGCAGATCCCCGCCAAACATTTCTTGGGATCAATCGCGACCGGCGTGCATCGGAGCCACTCGTCGCCCGCAAGCACGGCTCCCCCGCGCGACTCCCCGGCGGCATTCGGCCGGTCAGCAGACGCGGCGCCCGCGCCGTCGCCCCCGTCTCCCGCGGCCTCGAGGCCTGGCGGAGACATCCCCGGCATCTTGCCTCTGCGCGTTGGCAGCTGCGGCTGGCCGGAAGCGGCGAAAGCGACGACGGCGCTGGACTCCTCGCCGCCCGACCGCCGCCACCGCTAGCCCGCGGGCTCCCCTTCCGACGCCGCCTGCCCAGCGGACGCACTCGGCACCGCAGACGGCGCGGCGGAAGCACTGGAGGCGGCGCCGCCGTCGCCGCCGCGCACCCCAAAACCTGCCGCGCGCCCGCCTTCGTCGGGCCGAGCGCACGAAGAACGCACACACGCCAATAAATAAGCCCCGCGCTGACACTCCCCCAGATGAGCAAACTCCCTCCAAGACGACCCGCGCACAAAGGCATCGTCAGAAAACGCGCACCGATTGTCGCCAACAACCCCGAGAGCAATACAACGCCCACTATGCGATGACAAACGCTTGGCGCCCAGGGAAGATGCACCATGACAATGGAGAAATTGCACTCGCACCCACCCTCCTCAGGCGACACTGTCTGCGGGAAGAGGTCGCGCCGCTCGTCATGCCACTGATGGTCAGGATCGTTACTAAACACCCGCATCACGGTGACTACGAGAACGAACGGCAGCCGATCCCAGAACGCGCATTTAGCAGCCCAACCACGGCAAACAGAGCAAGACGATGCGCATCTTTGAGACGCGAATGCGCCGGACGCGCCATCGACGCCACGGATCAGGTGCCAGAGCATGTCCTAAAAACGCACAGCTGCTCCCAACGGATGCACACTTCGTGCATATCCACATCAAATATGTTCTGAATCTCAGCGGTTTCCGAACCAAGAAAACTCGCACTTCCCGCAAGTTCTCACGTTACGAACAGAAAAAGTCGAAGATGTGCCGCTGCACTGCCGCGCTCTCCCCGAACGTGCCCCCCCCCCTGCACGTCGGCACTGGGAGCCGGCGGCAAACGGTCCACCTTGGTTTTTGAGTTTGAGTCAGGGCGCGGACAGCTGTAACAGCTGAGCCTAAGACTCCCAAACGGAGCACAGGGTAGCTAGAGAAGGCAACTCTTATCATCACACTGCCGAGCCACTGAGGCATAGGCATCGGAATAGGATGCAGGAACAAGGAAAAGGATGCAGCACGACATGTAAAATTGCCAAGGTGTAGGAACAGGTTAGAGATGAAAGAGGCTACCCAAAACGTGCACCACGGCCATACAGAGCCGTTGCGCTGCAAACATCACACAGAACACGACAGAAGCAGAGGCATCAAGCGAGAAAGCTTCCTCAGCCACGAACAGCCACGTCCCGTGTACACACACAAACCTAAACACCATTCTGCAGCACATCCCTCCACAGAGCGACCTCCGTCGAAGAATCCACGGAGGCCGTCTAGTTTTGCTTTGCTCGCATGTTCAATAAGGGAAGTATGGAATACAACGTAACAATTTCTGGTTCTGGCCAACCATGTCAGCCTATGTGCAATCACTAAATCAATCAATCAATTGGGTATCCCGCCTTGGCCGCCAACTCGCGGTAGTTCTTTACATTGCGACGCATCCATTCATCCTGAAAATTCGTCACGTATCTCATGGCTGCCGTAACGCTTTTGGGAACGAGTCTGTGGTGACTAAAGTCTCTGATATCCGTCGACAGATGGGTCAAATTGGCTATCGGGCCAAGTCTCGCGCGATCCCGAAGAAGCGCGGTACAGCGTGGCAGCCGTGAAAGAGTGAACGAGCTTTACCCAGGCAGACTTGCGGAAGCAGTATTTCCTGATCCTTAAAATACACGCCAACTGAAGCAAATAACCTGCGTGGTTACGTTTCTCCTCGTCCTCCGTCACTGCTGAACTCACAACTGCATTAGATAAACTCCCAGTCGTGGAACTCCCAGGGTGTGAAGCCATAGAATCTTTATGATGAGGAGGCCAAAAGGTTACACGAAGGTTCCTAATGTGGCTCTGCAAGCGTTGTTCCATCAACCGTTGAGCACCACTTGAGTAGAATGTCAAGCACCGCCAATGTCCGAAGCACCACCCCGCAATACGGTGCATCCTCATCTTGTCCAACCGACACTGCTCCCAGAGTCTCTGGATGTCCGCGTCTTCCTCCCCATCACGGTGGTAAGCCTCACACAGACGGTGCAGAGTAGCCTGTTTCAAATAAAAATTTGCCCTCTCTCGCAGGGTGGCCATTTTATCCCATGCGTGGAAGACCGCATCCCAATTAGCGTCCTCCTTCTGCAGGTGGTCCGCCACGAGCAGGCGCGCGATGTGCCTCTGGAGCACCCATGTGGTAGCCGTGCCGGCGCACTCGACGTGATTTGAAGAACTGCACAAGTCCGCAAAAGAGGACGGAGGTTGGGGAGGATCGCAAGTAGATGGATGGGCCGACTTTGACATAGAAGAGCCAGTTAGAACTGCCTGAGCCTTCGCCCTTGCCCGCCTCCTGTTTCTGCGGTGCCTCTGGCCTTTCCCACGGCCAGCATCCCCCTCTGGACTCGGCGCCTCCTCGGGACTCTCAATTCCCATTCGAAGTTTGTATGCCTTGAGCGCCTCGATCTGAGCATGAAACTCATCTTTGGGGAGCCGTTCGAATTCCCGCCAAAGAGCAACTGCATCGCCATTGGCACGGGCCCAGTCCCTGGCAGCATGACACTCAGATCGATTGCTCTCCAACTCATCTGAACAGAGCCGGGGAGAAAAAGCACATTTATCCTTACGCTGGTCAACTTCGCACTCTCCGTGGGTTTTCGAGGATGCCAACGGCAGCGCCTCGGGGCCTCCACCTTCCCTTTGCACTCGAGAATAATCCAAAGGAGCTGAGTGCAGAGAATAATCCAAAGGAACTGAGTGCAGAGAATAATCCAAAGGAACTGAGTGCAGTACAGCATCATTTGATTGAGAAGCAAGCGACGCTTCTTCAGCAGCAACTGCCGTAGAACTCTCCACGGATTCAACATGAACAGTCTCCTCCCCCTCGCCCTTGAAATCCTTAAGATTCCCCTGCCAATCCTTTCCACGACAAGCTGAGTCTCCGTCAGAAGCTGAAGTGTGGCAAACTTCAGGGCGTGAGGCCGTATAATATGTATGATGAGAATAATGCAACTGCGCATTCAGGAACTCCTCATTCTGCAGCCCCACACCCTGCAACTCCCCATCATGCAACTCCTCTATCCGAACACCTGGGTCAACAGAAGCCGACAGAGTGTCAGGAAATGGAGCGCGGCAAACTTCAGAGCTTGAATCCAAGAAAACAATATGCTGAGAATAATGCAACTTCTCATTCAGCACCTCCTCACTCTGCAAGTCCTCATCCTGCAACTCCTCGTCCTGCAACTCCTCATTCTGAACACCAGGATCAAAAGAAACAGAGCCCAGTCTCGACTGCAGCCCACCATCTGGAGACTGCACCACGCCTGAGAATACGCAACCGAACGAGACGAGAAAGCTTCTCCACGATCAGTCGGCCCAGCAATTGGCACCGATAAGGAACTCAACAATATATTGACCTGCTCCTCCGAGTTCCCCTGAAACGGGCATGGGTTTCGCGAACAATCATCGAGGTTATCAAACCAGCCAAACGCGGGGAAAGTATTCGGATCAGCCACAAAGTATGGATCACGAGCATTAAACTGCATAACATCAAGCACAGCTTGTCTACAAATCGCCAGTTTGATTCTCCTTGTTTTTCTGTTCCAACTGGTCGAAACAGAACTCATCGAACAAAATTGCGCTGTCATGATGCCGCACAAGGAAGGGGCACGCAAGAACAACTAATCAATCCAATGCCGACAGATCACCCGTTCGGTACTCAGAGATGTACGTTACGTGCGCATGCACAAAACCTGTCCGCACGACGCGGCTCGAGGAGTCCCCGACGGGCCAAGGCCGCGGGAGAGCGGGAGGTAAGCTCCGCTTCCGCAACCTTGGTTTTTGAGTTTGAGTCAGCTGTGACAGCTGAGCCCTAAGACTCCCAAACGGAGCACATGGTTGCCGCCGGGAACTCGCAGAGCTTCCTGGCGATATACATGAGCGGGATGCGGGCGCGGCAATCTCGCACTCAGTCGCACGAGGGCGCGGTTTCATGGAGGGCGACGTAGAGGTGAAGAAGGAGCGAGGGGGGGGAAGGAGATGGAGGAGGCTGAGAAGGGAAGGAAAAGGAAAAGGAAGAAAAGGAGCAAGAGGAGGATGACGAGCAGGAGGGGGAAGGGTGAGGGAGGGGGTGATAATGATGACGGGGAGAAACATGAGGTGATAGAGGATGAGAGGAAACGAGAGGAGAAGAAGCAAGTAAAGAGGAAGAGGAGGGAGAGAAGAAGAAACAAAATGAGAAGAAAAAGGGGAGAGGAAGAAGAACAAGAAGAAGAAGAAAAAGGAGGAGGAGACGAAGGAAGAGGGGAAGTGGGGAAGAACGAGAAGTTTCGAGAAGTGTTTCGCAGCGTCTGAGCCAGCCTACAGCTTGAATGGAGTAGAAAAGAATATCATCATCTCAGAAAACAAACGCTGAGTAGAAATAATTCCTTCGTTCCAGCTCTGGTGGCAGACCGATCAGACGTCCAGATAATCAGAAATAGCGCTTCTCCTGATGGTCAAAACTGCGTTGCTCGTCTGCAGCTCGAGTTCCATCACGAAAGATATAGTATCGCTTAAAGAAATAGTAGAGTATGAATGTTTTCGGACCCACCATCTCAAAAAAAAAAAAAAAAAAAAAAAAAAAAAAATGGCACGAACAGCTTGGTGGACCCAGCTCAGCTAGCAGAGCGAGCTCCGGCATCGACTGGAGACTTGGGCTTCTGATCATTCCCTTCTGCCGAACAGCTCTGCAACTCATCTACAACTCGAGTTGAGTCGAAACCCATCACCATCTCTGAAAAGAAATAGAAGAGCACGAATAGTTTTTGGGGCTCAGCTCTGGTAGCAGACCGAGTTCGTTCATCGAGATACTTGAGACGAGCGCGCCTAATGAGTCTAGATAGATTAGCTGTGTCTACCAGCTATCTGGCTTTTCTACTGCGGCAACCCCCTGCGCACACCCTATAGAATCGAGAGAGCGCCACGCCTGCTATGCCCCGGACGACCGTCGTACATAGCGGCCGCGCTGAGGGACCACCCCCTGCGCATCCATAGAGGTCGAGAAAGTGCCACCCCTGCTGTGCCCACGACCGGCGCACATAGGCGCGCGATGAGGAACCACCCCCTGCGCATCTGCTCTGGTGTCGAAAAAAATATCACGCCTGCTATGCACTGGGCGGCCGTCGTGCATAGCGGCCACTCAGGGATCACCCCCTGCGCACCTCAAATGGTGTCGAGAAAAGGATACGCCTGTTCTGCCCTTGACAACCGTCGTGCGTAGCAGCCGTAGTCAGGGACCACCCCTTGCACACACTCTAGCGTGCCGTGGAAGTATATCGCCTGCCAGACTCTCCGACCCTGGCACGCATAGAGGCCGGGCTGAGAAGTGTGCTGAGCTGAGCTGTGCTGAGCTGTGCTTAGCAGTCCATGCTGTGCCGTGTCTTACCGCCGGCGCCCAGTGCTCAGATGTAAAGCTGACAGCTTCTCGGATCATTGGTAGAAAAACACCGAACATCCACTTTTCGAGGTCAACTTGATGTCGGTTCCTCGAAATGTTTGGATAGTAAAACTATATCCAGAGAGCAGAGGTGCTTGCAGAAGGAAGTTCGGTTCCTTCTCATTCGTTTTCAGAAAGCAGATTTCACTCGAGCATTAGTATCTAACCTTCCTCCTGCGAGCAGCTCAGCTCTCTGGAGATAGTTTGTACTATCCAAACATTTGGAGGAACCGACATCATGTTTAACCGAGTCAGAATCATACGCGTTCGTCTATTGTATCCAGAGGTCTGGACTTGGTCTGCAACTCGAGCTAGGTCTGCGAAACTATTCGTATCCTTCGAGTCATCTTGACAGGTGCTGTCGGTTTTCTGTACATAACTCGGGCTGTAGAAACTCTTCAGAGCTGATACTCCCAGAAACCGATTGGGAATTATCAGGCGCGCTTGTCTATTGCATCCAGAGCTCTGGGCTTGGTCTGCTGCTCGAGCCAGGTCCGCGTAACTCTCAGCGCTCGGGCTGAAAAATATTCGTTTTCCAATAATTCTTAGAACATAATATGGAAAGGAAGCTCTACGAGTCTCCCGGCGGTGAGAAAGGTCGACGGTTTACCGCCGGCGCCCAGTAACTCGTAGAGCTCCCATTAGCTAGTTGCTGGAAGCTTAAGAGTACCTCGTAGAGCTCTTCGACACCGATGAGCTAAAGGAACTCTGGCCCGGGCTGGAGCTAGTTGGCCCACCCGGCCCAGGCGGACAAAGTGATAACTTTTGGTCGATTTTGCTAAGATTTAAGAGATACCTCGTAGAGCTCTTCGTTATCGATAGTCTAGAGAGGAATTCCGGCGCGGGGTGGAGCTAGTTGGTCGACCTGGCCCGGGCGGACAATGTGTTAACTTTGGTTCGGTTTTGCGAATATTATATAAATATTTGACAATTCATTTTGAGAAACCAGATTTTTCGCACCTGTAGTGGGTTATGACGCGTGCGCCTGTGAAATCCTCAGGCCCGTAGGTAGAGTGTTACTACCAAAACACTTGGAGGAACCGACGTTAGATCAAAACAGAAAAACTTGATTTTCCGAATTTTTCGGGCCTCGCTCCAGACGCTTCCTTCATGTGTTCCGAGGGGCGCCGTGCTGGAAAAGAGCTCTACGAGGGCCCCGGCGGTAACCTGGTTGACGGTTTACCGCTGGATTCCAGTACCTCGTAGAGCTCTTCGGCATCGATGAGCTGGAGGAATTCCGGCGCAGGGTGGAGCTAGTTGGTCGACCCGGCCCGGGCGGGCAATGAGGTGACTTTGGGTGGGTTTTGCTGAGATTTGAAAGATATTTGACAATTCATTTTGAGAAAGCAGATTTTTCGCACCTGTGAACGACTATGAGGGCCTCTGCGTCTTAATATGAGCTCTGTAGGCGCACATTTACTATCAAAACACTTGGCGGAACCAACTTCATCTCGACATGAAAATAAATCAATGTTCATTTTTTCGAGAAATGCCTCCAGAAGCTCTCTCTTTCGACTCTGAGCACTCTCACGCGTGGAAGGAGCTCTACGAGGTTCCCGGCGGTGACCAGGTTGACGGTTCACCGCCGGCGCCAGTTGGTCGACCGGACCAGAAGAGACAAAGTTATAACTTTTGGTCGGTTATGCTAGTATTTCAAAGATATTTGACAAGTCATTTTGAGAAAGCAGATTTTTACGCCGAGCATCGGCATGTGAAATTTGTCCCCAGATCAGCTCAGCTCCCTAGAGCCCGTTTTACTATTGAAAAATTATCCCGGCAAAGCAACCTAACAGCGATGTGTAGAAGCATATCTGAAAGCATTCCCCTTAAGATTCATATGAAAAACCAGTTGTAGAATTCTCCTGTTCTCGCAGTCGTAGTCGCATTCGCGATGACAGTCGCAGCGGCAACGGCAGTCGCAGTCACAGCCTCAGCCTCAGCCTGACTCAGCCTCAGCCTCAGCCTGCCTCAGCCTCAGCCTGCCTCAGCCTCAGCCTCAGCCTGCTTCAGCCTCAGCCTCAGTCTGCCTTCAGCCTCGGCCTCAGCCTCAGCCTGCCTCAGCCTCAGCCTGCATCAGCCTCAGCCTCAGCCTCAGCCTGCCTCAGCATCAGCCTGCTTCAGCCTCAGCCTCAGCCTACCTCAGCCTCAGCCTCAGTCTGCTTCAGCCTCAGCCTCAATCTGCCTTCTGCCTCGGCCTCAGCCTCAGCCTGCCTCAGCCTCAGCCTCCGTCGGCCGCAGCATCAGCCGGCCTCGGCATTCAAAACTGGGAACCGGCGGTAAACCGTCAACCAGGCTACCGCCGGGCACCTCGTAGAGCTCTTTTCTCGCACAGCGCTCCTCGGAACACATGAAGGAAGCTTCTAAAGCGAGAACCGAAAAACTCGAAAAATCACGATGTTTTGGTCTTCATTATTTGTCGGTTCCCCCAAGTGTTCTGATAGTAATACTCCACCTAGGGACCTGAGAATTTCACAGACAGACGCGGCATAACCCACGCCCTCCCTTCTTCCCTGCCTGCTCACCGAAAAGGCTTATCCGATGACTGAGAAAAACGATTTTTGTGTCGACACAAAGTCGGTTCCTCCAAGTGTTTTAATACTAATACTACCCGTGGAGCCATAAGAAATTAACCAGCAGGTGCGCCATAGCTTACTACAAGGAATAAAAATTTGACTTCTGCAAACGATCTCAAAAATTGACCTAGAGTGAGAAAAAAAAACGACCCCAGGTTACCATATCCTCTCTTTTGGTCGGGCCGGCCAACTAGCTCCACCCTGCGCCCGAATTCCTCTTAGCTCTTTGCAGAAGAGCTCTACGAGGTATGTGGCCCAGGAATTAGTTCTGGGAACTAGAAGAACACGAAGTGGCTTACAGTTGGCTCCGGGCATTCAAAATCATGCCCAGGAATGGAATTCTGGGAACTTGAAGAGCACGAAGTGGCCTACAGTTGGCTCCGGGCATCCAAAATGTAGCCCGGGAATGGAGTTCTGGGAAATCGAAGAGCACGAAGTGGCCTACAGTTGGCTCCGGGCATCCAAAATGTGGCCCGGGAATGGAGCTCTGGGAAGTCAAAGAGCACGAAGTGGCCTACAGTTGGCTCCGGGCATCCAAAATGGGCAGACGCGGCATGACCCACTACAGGTGGGAAAAATACCAGTTCTCAAAACGAACTTTCAAATTTTACACAAAGATTGAAAACTGGGAACCGGCGGTAAACCGTCAACCAGGTTACCGCCGGAACCCTCGTAGAGCTCTGTTCTCGCACGGCGCTCCTCGGTACACATGCAGGAAGAGTCTGGAGCGAGACCCCAAAAACTCGAAAAATCACGTTTTTATGTTAGTATCCAAAGACGGTTCCGCCAAGTGTTTTGATAGTAAAACTGCACCTAGAGACCTGAAAATTTGACTGGCGAACGCGGAATAACCCACTACAGGTGCGAAAAATACCGGTTCTCAAAACGAATGTTCAAATCTCTCACAAAGTTCGTCCAACCGACCCAAAGTTCACACATTGTCCGTCGGGGCCGGGTCGGCCAACTAGGTGCACCCCGCGTCCGAAATCCTCTAGCTCACCGTTGCCGAAGAGCTCTACGAGGTACTTAAGAAGGACAGAAAACTGTCAACGCGTGCCAAGATGCTCGAAACGGCCGACGGTTCCCTCAAGTCTTTTGATTGTAATATTGCAGCTACGGACCTGAGAATTTCACTGGCAGGCGCGGCACAACCCACTACAGGTGAGAAAAACAGCGGTTCCCAAAACGAACTTTAAATTTTTGAGGAAGGATTGCAAGACCGACCCAAAGTTACCACATTGTCTCTTAAGGTCGGGTCGGCCAACTAGCTGCACCCTGCGCCCGAATTCCTCTAGCTCATCTTGCCGAAGAGCTCTACGAGGTAAGTTCAGAAAATCATCAATGCGTGTCAAGATGCTCGAAACGGCCGACAGCTCCCTCAAGTCTTTTGATAGTAATATTGCAGCTACGGACCTGATAATTTAACAGGCGGACGCGGCATGACCCACTACAGGTGGGAAAAATACCAGTTCTCAAAACGAACTTTCAAACTGGGCGCCGGCGGTAAACCGTCGACCTTTCTTTTTTTTTTTTTTGGGGAGGCTGACCAGGCACCGAGCGCCCCAGCGCCCGTTAAGTGCCTACCTAGTCTCTCTGCAGCTGGAGGTCTTGGGCCACCTGGACTGCGGCCCGCAAGAGGCCCTCGAGACCCGAAAGCTCAGCGTCAGTGATACTGCTATGGGAGGGGAGTGCCTGTGCACAACGCCCTACTATTTCCCATATGATTGGACAAGGAGAGGAGGCTTGGGGGAAGAGGGAGACTACACGAGCTCTCTTATCTCTATGCTCAGGGTCAGGGTAAGGGTCATGGAATCGAGGAATATATCCAATCTGCAGAAACCAGCCAACGCCCACACCTTGGGCACACACTCCGCCGTCGAAGGATCCGCGGAGGCCAATAACTCGAAAGTTGTCTCGGACATCAGAACGAAAGATATGGTGGTGGAACAGCTCTCTGAATATCTGGCCTTCCCGTGCTAAGTGGGTAAGTTCATCAGCTACTGTGTTACTCTCTCGATATATGTGTCGAATGAAGTCGTTGCCCCATGAGGGGGGTCGTATTCCTTCCTCCTCCAACTCTTCCAAAAGAGAAATAATATTTGCCACCCGCCTACGATAAGAAGCCCCATCTCCTCCTTCTCCTCCCTCAACCTTCCAGAGACCATTGATCCAGTTACAGATAAGAAGCGAATCGCCCGTCAGCTCGAGACCGATCCCATCATCACTCAGATCCCAAGTCGGCTCCTGTTCATTGTTCGAGGCCAATCTCTGGGCCAGCTTCTCGGACTCCTTCGCCGACAACGGACGAGCCAACATCTCCTCCCCCCTCTCCTTTATGTAGTCTCCTCTCCCTCCAGTTCCTCCACGGACAACAAACAAGTCAAACAGAGACCCCAAAGTACAAGCTTCCAGGAACTGCCTGCAATACTGAACGAAGTCAGAGTAAGAGAAAGAGCACGCCCTCCACCACCGATCCTCCAGATTCACAAACGAGGGAAATATCGTCTGGAACATGAAACACCAAGGATGTTCACCCGTCGCCTGCCCCTTAGTACTGCCTAATCGTGTCAGTTTCGAGGCCTCCTTCCACTTCCACTGTGAACGCCAATATTTTGACTCCAGTGTCCTTTTCTCCTCCCACCTCGGGGTACAGCACATCAGAAGCCGGCGTGCGTCACGATGCGCACGAGGATACACCGTCTGTTGTCCAGGTCCAGGAACAGCCACCCTCCGACGTTTCGGGGGGGGCCTGGGGGAATCCCTAGGCCCCCCCCGCTCACAGGGAACTTCAACATCTCGAGAAGAAGAGGCCCTATCAGAGGGCATAGCAGAAGAGACCATCCCATGCATATCTGAAGAGACAGCGCCCATCCCATTCGTATCTGAGGAGACTGCGCCCATCCCATTAGTAACTGCAGAGACAGCACCCATCCCACTGGTAACTGAAGAGACTCCCACCATCCCATTAGTAACTGAAGAGACCACACCCATCCCACTGGTAACTGGAGAGACCATCCCATGCATATCAGAGACAGCACCCATCCCACTGGTAACTGAAGAGACTCCCACCATCCCACCAGTAACTGAAGAGACCACATCCATCCCACTGGTAACTGGAGAGACCATCCCATGCATATCAGAAGAGACCACACCCATCCCATTCATATCTGAAGAGACTGCACCCATCCCACTAGTAACTGAAGAGACAGCCCCCATCCCATTGGTAACTGAAGAGACCTCCCCCATCCCATTGGTAACTAGAGAGCCCGCGACCATTCCTGGGCTCAGCTCCGACTCAGGAATCTGATATCCGCTGTCGACATTAGCTCCAAAATATGATGCTATGTCAGCTCCAAGCTGCCACAAGGAATAAAGAACTCTCTGCACTGCACTCTGGCACTTTGCTTCAAAGAACATCCGTCTAGCAATTCTGAGTCGAGCTGGCTTCCAAACAACCCAACTTTCGGAGGCTGGCTTTTGGGGTGACGTCATCTGGTAAAGACAATTTCCCTCAAAGACATTCAGGCTCTGCAAGGAGTCCCTGTCCCAACTAATACCTTGACTTCCATAAATGAGAATGCTCTGAACCCGAGTGATATAACTCCTACACTTGGCCGAAAACGGGACTGCCTTTGATCTAAAATAAGCTGCATGCGCATGGAAGGCTCGTCGCGCGGCCCCGATCCGCCGCCGAAGGTCCTGGTGTGCCTCCCTATAGCTACAGTATATGCTGTTCCCCAAGACATTCATCTCATCAACTACTTTGAACGGCACCATCTGATCCTGAACCCGAACCAGGATAGGATGTTTTGGCTTCTCCGAGAAACCGATAAACGCGACCTCGAGCGACTCGATCTTCCATTCGAATCCCCATCCCCGCAGAGTCTCTGTCATGTCTCCTACCTGTCGCCTAAACTCCTCCTCCGAAGATCCCAAGATAAAGATGTTGTCGGCATATAGCAAGTGGTGTACAGGAACCGAGGCCGAAACTTCTCCCACCGAGTTTGGATCCAGACAATGAAACCCAATCCCCTGCTCATCCCAAAGCTTAAATAAAGGAGCCCACATCGCAACGACTATCAGGTTCCACAAGGAGGGGCTGTCGTTCCCACCTGTCCTGATGTGGGTATCAATTCCCACATCTGGCAGCTGCAAGCCCTGGAAGAGAAGCGAAGTGACCTCGCACGGCATAGGCACGAGCACACCGTACTGGAGCCAGGGAGGGATAGAGAGGACGTCGAACGCACGTTTGACCGTCGAGATTTTCGTGTTCTGGAAAGCTTGCTTCACATCCGCTGACCCCAGAACCAGACGTCGATCCTTCCCCCACTGTGAGGCGTGTTGTGCTGCTGCCTTAAGTCCTGCAAATATCTCGGTGCATGATCTTTTGGGAACGAAACCGAATAACGATGCATGAGTGCCAGCCTGGAGACAATATGGTTCAAGCATGATCGAGAGACAAGTACTGTACCACTTCTTAAAGATACTCTCCACAGAAATACGCCTCGTATCAGAAACATCGCATATCGGATAAGATTTGGGAAGTAGTGTCGTCAATGTTTGATGCCAAGAAGATGGAGGTACAACAATGCCACGTAAGATATCACAAAATAATCGCTTGATAGTGCGAACGGCTCTCCACGGAAGCGCTTTGATTACTTCTGCCCCCACCCCGTCTGGTCCCGTGGCTTTTCCAGGGTTGAGTCGAGCTCGGGCCCGAAGGACCACCGCCATCGTGAGCGTCGCCTCCTGGGGTCTGGGGGACCCCTGGAGCTCCTCCCTGAGGCCCTGGACAATCTTGATCGACCGCCGACGCTCCTCCTCATCCTCGCAGACCTCCTTCAACTTCATCATCTCCTCCATCCACCTCTCCCTGTCCACGCTCTCCTCCCCCTCAATCTTCACCGCCTTCAAAGCTGCTTTACGTGGACGCTCCGCTTCCCATTCCAGCTTTGCTCGTTTGAATTTTCTCGCTTCCCGATCTCTTTTTCTGCGTAGAAGTCGATAGGCTAACGTCCCCCTCTCCGCCCTCCTCCGGTAGACCTGCACATCCAAGGACCGCAGCAACTCCGATCGTTCAGGGGGTCGAGCTGGGCGCTTCGGGGTACATTCGGTGGCCGACGCACACGAATAGATAACACTCTCTGCCTGACACATAAGTTGGCACGAAAATAGATTGGCATCCAACAACTGGCGACACGATCGACGAGCAGACAAGTTGAGTGGGTCCCAGCCTTTCAAGGTTCGAGAACGTCGTGAGAGATTCCGTCTCGCCGACTCCCTGGAAGCCACTCTCAGAGAAGCTCGAACAAGGGCATGATCTGATAATCTCATCACGGCTCCCTGCTGCTGTCCTACGTACAGAAACTCAACCGAGCACCCCGACACCTGCGATCCATGAGGAACAAGGATGTAATCCAGCACTTCACGGCGGGACCCCTTCCGATAATCAAACCAAGTCGGCTTCCTAGCTCCAAAAGAATTCGAAGCACACATACGCTCCTGAACCAACCAATCCTCCACCTCCTGTCGCAAGCTCTCCACCTTCTCCTTCCTCTCCCGCTCCTTGGTCCCCGTGGCCTGGATCTGCACTACCTCCAAGCCTCCTCCCGAATAAACCTCCTCCTCATGCTGTAAGTGTGGCTGTATCTCAACATTCGCATCCATGGCAACAACAAGACGACAGAAGCCATAACGACGGCATACGTACTTTCTGAGCAAGCTCACCGACTGGAGTGCACAATGTGATATCTCCAGAAACTCGGGCTGGCTGGCATCAGGCAAGTACAATGAGACAAAGAGCATCCGTCCAGCAAGGATCGCGCACCACCTCTCTGAGGCCCATTGGCCTCGAACACTATCAGCCCTCCGATAGAGTATCATAGCACGGCGATCCTCCGAGACGTGGTAGTACAGTCCCATTTTGACAAGCCATTGCGCCATAACGTCGATGTTCTGAGACTCCTGTACCCCCAGGAAATCCCAGCCTAGGTGTGCTCCGTAGACTACCCTCGTCAGAACACTATAAGCTTTGTCATCCTTCCTCCCCGCACGTTGAAGGTTGAGCGTGGCGAAGCGGACTTCCGTCGGCTCCGCCCGTCGGCGTCACTGAGAAGCAGCCCTGGAGTCCGTGACTAGCTCCTCGAGCTCTGTCGCCGTCATGGTGATGCCGTGCCTCTGGGCGAAAGACGTCCAAGCTGCTGGGATAACTCGCCACTGCCCAGATCCCCCGAAGCTGGCCGCCTGATACTCGGCCAGCAAGCTCCGCTTCCCCTCAACGGGGTCAGAGTACATCGTGGACGGCGACTTTCCGTATCCAGTCGATCCTTTGAGGAAGATGGTGGGGTGCTTCCTGCTCCAGACACCATAAAATCGGCCAACTGCTTGATTGTGTGGGATCTTCTCGTCTGGGACCTCTGCACGAACTCTCAAACGAGACACCTTCGACTTCACCTTGGTGTAAAAGGCGTGGTTAAGCGATTCGTCATCATTTATACGTGTGAGAGCGCGCTGTACAGCATAGACCACTTCACTCCCTGCCCCAACCTTAAATCTAATCTTGATATTCCCCGTCATCGGTTTCGATCTGGCAAGTTTCTCAGAGCTGACCACATCCACTTGACCGTGTAACTGCTCGTTATCCGCTTTCAATAGACCCAGGGTGTTCTGGAGTAGTGTGCAGGCATCCGTATCGTCGATCATCGTAAGTTCCCTACTCGTGCGATTCGACCAGTCCTGGACCCATCCGTACAATTCTACATATGTAGGAGTAAATTTTGCCGTCGATGTTCGTCCTGCAAATCTCGGGGCTGCTATCGTAGAGTTAGAGGATCCAATCGAAGCAGTATCCTGGCTGGCCAGGGTCTCCAAGTTCTTAAGCCTAATCTCCTGCTCCTGCTGTTTCTTCTCAATGGCCGTGAGTTTCTCTGTCTGGACCCCGAGACGTTGATCCATACTACTAATACGCACGTCAGTGGCCACCGAGGCGGCCTTCGACTCATCATGATTCTGAAAGGACATCTGCATGAACAATCGCAAACTCTCATCTTTTTGAAGACTCAGAATTTTCTCTCTCATGGCCTTTTGATCACGAATGTCACCTCCCGTCTTGTCCACCTTCTCCTCCTCCTCCATATCCGTCTTCATCCTCTTGCTACCCTGACCGTCAACCTCCATTTCTTCTGGAAAGAACTGGCGAAACGACCCTTCTTGAACTTACAGAGACACCAAGAACGATGCGAGTAGTGTCGATAAGGTCGGGAACGACGAAATATGCAACACTCTAGGCGACAGTAATCCTCCCAATAGAAGTCTTCCAGATCTGCAAAGAATCGATCCCAAACACAGCTAGGCTCTCCGAGAGGATATAAGACGTTCCACCCTCCTGCTGGCTCTCCGAAGCTGTTCGTGACTGCACAGACGATACAACAATACTCAACTCGCACACGTGGAATGAATAATGGACGAGAGCAAAAATGGAAGAAGGCACGCTCCCAAGAACAAAAGCAGATGCAGACGTATGCGTGCTCCACTCGTACCAGCAGGGCGTTGCCTCCCAGTAACCAGTTCAATCAGGAGCCTGATGCCAGCAGAGGGGCCGCAGGCTGTCCAAGATGTGTGCGGAAGAGTGTACAGTATGTGGAACCCAACTCCCTACTGCACAATGCAGCTCGAGAGAGCCCCCCGGCGGGGCAAGGCCGAGGGAGAGCGGGAGGTAAGCTCCGCGTCCTCAACCTTTGTTACCGCCGGGGGACTCGTAGAGCTTCCTGACCATAAATTATGTCCAAAGCAGGGAGAAAGTTGCAGAGTACGAATTCTGCGCTCACAACGGACTCAAACAAAGCGTCTCGATGCTTCGCGCCTCATGATGTCCTTTTATTTTTTGGGCCGCGAACAATGAAGAAATTCACGATCATTTGGGAAAAATATCGCTCGAATACGAATAGTGTTCTGAATCTACCTCGGATAACAGACCGCAAACGCTTCTGATGCTTCTGGATCGGTTTCTGTACGCACCAGCTCTGTAGCCCCCTACAACCCAAGTTGAATACATAGAATGGACAACATCTAGAAATGACTCGAAGAATACAAATAGTTTTGCGGACCTAGCCTGAGTAGCAGACCCAGTTAAGACCTCTGGATAGAACAGACGAACAGGCCTGATGATTCTCCATATCAGCTCTGTAGCTCTCCTACAGCCTGGGTTACGTGCGAAAACCGACAGCGGCCCTCAAGATAACTCAAACGATACGAATAGCTTCGCGACCCTAGCCGAGTAACAAGTTCAGACCTCTGGATGCAACGAACGAACGCGCCTGATTATTGTGCATCTGTTCTCTGCGCATGAGCTCTGTAGCTTCCCTAGAGCTGGAGTTAAGTGCAGAAAACTGACAGTGCCTTGGAGATGACTCGAGCAATACGAATAGTTTTGCGGATCCAGCTCAAGTAGCAGACCGAGTTCAGACCTCTGCATGCGACAGATGGACGCGCCTGATTCCTCAGAATCGGTTTCTGTAATCACCAGCCCTATAGCCCCCCTAGAGCCCGAGTTCAGTTCAGAAAACCGACAGCAAATCTCAGGATGACTCGGACAATACGAATGATTTCGCGAATCTAGCTTGAGCAGCAGACTGAGTTCAGACCTATCGATTCGACAGACAAACGCGCCTGATTATTCCGAATCGTTTTCCGTAAATATTGGCGATGTAGCTTTCCTGTAGCTCGAGTTATGTTCAGAAAACCGTCACCGCGTGTCAAGATGACCCGAAAGGCCGATCCCGCCGCAACGCTTTTTGGCAGTAATATGCACCCGATCGAGCTGAGATTAAGACGGCGAGCGGGAATAAGATCGAATACGGTCAGAAAAAATACTAGAGCTCAAACGAATTGTTGAATTTTGAGAAGAAAATTTTCAACCGACCAAAAGTCAGCAAAAGGTCCGTCGAGATTTTTCTTGCCAACTAGCTCTCCAGCGCCCCGGAATTACTGGGCGCCGGCGGTAAACCGTCAACCTTTCTTACCGCCGGGGGACTCGTAGAGCTTCCTGACAGTATACAATGTCGAAAAAAACATTGCAGAGAACGAATAGTTTTTCAGCCCAAGCGATTTCACACCTCTCGATGCAACAGCCGAACGCCCCCGATGCTTCTGGATTGTCTTCTGTACGAGCTCTGTAGCTCTCCTACAGCCCGAATTACGTGCGTAAATCGACAGCACCTCTCAAGATGACTCGAACAAAACAAATAGTTTCGCAAACCAAGCTCGAGTATCAGACCGAGTTCAGACCTCTGAATGCGACAGGCGGACGCGTCTCATGTCTCTGAATCGATTCCTGTGAGTACCAGCCCTGCAGCCCCCCTACAGCCCGAGTTAAGTGCAGAAACCCGACAAGACCTCTCAGGATGACTTGAAGAATACCAACAGTTTCGCGGACATAGTTTGGGCAGCAGACCGAGTTCTGAGCTCCGGATTCGGCAGGCAGACGCGCCTGATGTCTTCAAATCGATTCCTGTGACCACCAGCACTGTAGCACCCCTACAGCCCCAGTTAAGTGGAGAAAACCGACAGCACCTCTCAGGATGACTCGAACAATACGAATAGTTTCGCGATTCTAGATCGGGCAGCAAACCGAGTTCAGAGCTCTGGATTCAACAGACAAACGCGACTGATGATTCTGAATCGGTTTCTGTAAGCATCAGCTCTGTAGCTGTCATATAGCTCGAGTTAAATACAGAAAACCGAGAGCGTATGTCAAGATGACTCGAATAATACAAATAGGTTTGCGGACCTAGCTCGGCTAGCAGGCCGAGTTCAGACCTCTGGATGCAACAGACGAACGCGCCTGATCATTCTGAATCGATGAGCTGTGCTTGCGAGCTCTGTAGCTGTCCTGTATCTCGAATTAAGAAAATATACCGACAGCGCGTATCAAGATGACTCGAAACGGCCGATCCCGCCCGTGTGCTTTTTGGCAGTTAAAGGTACCCGATCGAGCTGAGATCAAGATGGCGAGCGGAAATAAGATCGAATATCACGGGAAAAAATACTAGAGCTCTAACGAATGGTTGAATTTCGAGAACAAAATTTTCAACCGACCAAAAGTCACCAAAAGGTCCGTCGAATTTGTTCTTGCCAACTGGGCGCCGGCGGTAAAACGTCAACCTTTCTTCCCACCGGGGGACTCGTAGAGCTTCCTGACCATACATTATGTCCAAAGAATTTTAGCAGAGAACGAATAGTTTTTCAGCCCGGGCTGCTAGCAGACTGATCTCAGGCGTCTAGTGCTATCCCATTGCTGTGCTCAACAGTTCTATCTCATCTGCAGCCCATTAGGGGGAACTTCACGCCTCATGATTTCCGTCTGATTTTTCGGCCGCTCGAGTTCAGCTAAGAAATTCAACATCATTTGGAAGAAAATATCGGTCGAATACGAATGATTTTGTGAAACTAGCTCGGGTAGCAGACCGAGTTCAGACCTCTCGATGCAACAGACGAACGCTCCTGATTCTCGATCGGTTTATGTACGCACCAGCTCTGTAGCTCTCCTACAGCCCGAGTTCAATACAGAAATTGGACAACCTCTGTCAAGATGACTCGAAGAATACGAATAGTTTTGCGGTTCTAGCCCGAGTAGCAAACTCAGTTCGGACCTCTAGATGCAACAGACGAACGCCCACGATAATTTCGAATCAGCTTCTGCGCGTATCAGCTCTGTAGCTGTCTACAGCCCAAGTTACGTGCGAAAAACGGCAGCACCTCTCAAGATGACTCGAACGATACGAAAAGTTTCGCGGACCTAGTAGCAGACCGAGTTCAGACCTCTGGATGCAACAGACCAACGCGCCTGATTATTCTGCATCGCTTTCTGTGCGTATCAGCTCTGTAGCTGCCCTACAGCTCGAGTTAAGTACAGAATACCGACAGTCCCTGTCGAGATGACGCGAGGGATACGAATAGTTCTGCAAAGCCAGCTCGAGTAGCAGACCGAGTTCAGACCTCTGCATGCGACAGGCGAACGCGTCTGATGTCTCCGAATCGGCTTCTGTGATTACCAGCCTTGTATCTGCCCTAGAGCCCGAGTTAAGTACAGAAAACCGAGAGCACCTCTCAAGATAACTCGAACAATACGAATAGCTTCGCGGACCTAGCTCGAGCAGCAGACCGAGTTCAGACCTCTGGATTGAACAGACAAGCGCGCCTGATGATTCTAAATGGTTTTCTGTTAATATCAGCTCTGTAGCTCTTCTATAGAACGAGTCATGTTCAGAAAACCGCCACCGCGTGTCAAGATGACCCGAAACGGCCGATCCCGCCGCAGTGCTTTTTGGCAGTAATATCTACCCCATCGACCTGAGATTAAGATGGCGAGCGGGAATGAAATCGAATACTGGGCGCCGGCGGTAAACCGTCAACCTTTCTTACCGCCGGGGGACTCGTAGAGCTTCTTGACCTTATATAATGTCGAAAAACAATTGCAGAGAACGAATAGTTTTTCAGCCCGAGCGATTTGATACCTCTCAGCCAGACGCCCCTGATGCTTCTGGATCGTTTCCTGTGCGTACGAGCTCTGTAGCTCTCCTACAGCCCGAGTTACGTGCGAAAACCGACAGCACCTCTCAAGATGACTCGAACAATACCAATAGTTTCGCAAAGCTAGCTCGAGTATCAGACCGAGTTCAGACCTCTAAATGCGACAGACGGACGCGCCTGATGTCTTCAAATCGATTCCTGTAATTACCAGCCCTGTAGCCCCCCCGACAGCCCGAGTTAAGTGCAGAAAACCGACAGCAGCTCTCAAGATGACTCGAACAATACAAATAGTTTCGCGGACCTAGCTCAAGCAGCAGACCGAGTTCAGACCTCTAGATGCAACAGACGAACGCGCCTGATGATTCTGAATCGATTTCTGTGAGCATGAGCTCTGTAGCTGTCCTACAGCTCGAGTTCAATCCAAAATTCTGACAACGCGTATCAAGATGACTCGAAACAGCCGATCCCGCCCGTGTGCTTTTTGGCAGTAAAAGTACCCGATCGAGCTGAGTTCAAGACGGCAAACGGGAATAAGATCGAATATCACGGAAAAAAATACTAGAGCTCTAACGAATGGTTGAATTTCGAGAACAAAATTTTCAACCGACCAAAAGTCGACAAAAGGTCCGTCGAGATTTGTCTTGCCAACTAGCTCTCCAGCGCGCCGGAATTACTCTTAAGCTTCCTGCAACTAGCTAAGGGAAACTCTACGAGTTATGAGAGGAAAGAATACTCGAGTTCAAACGAATTGTTGTTTTTCGAGAACGAAATTTTCAACCAAGCAAAAGTCAGCTAAAGATCCGTCGAGATTTTTCTTGCCAACTAGCTCTCCAGCGCCCCAGAACTGGGCGCCGGCGGTAAACCGTCAACCTTTCTTACCGCCGGGGGACTCGTAGAGCTTCCTGATTACATAATGTCCAAAAAAATGGCAGAGAACGCATAGTTTTTCAGTCTGGGCTATTCGAGACCTCTCGATGCAACAGTCGAGCACCCCTGATGCTTCTGAATCGTTTTCTGTGCGTACCAGCTCTGTAGCTCTCCTAACCTGAGATCAATACAGAAAAGAAACAACATCTGTCAAGGTGACTTGAGAATACGAAAAGTTTTGCGGACCTAGCCGGAGTAGCAAACCCAGGTCAGACTTCAGGATGCAACAGACGAACGCGCATGATGATTCCGAATCAGTTTCTCTGCGTATCAGCTCCGTACCTCTTCTACAGAGTTCAAACCTCTGCATGCGACAGGCGGACGCACTTGATGTCTCACAATCGGTTTCTCTTATTACCCGCCCTGTAGCCCCCCCACACAGCCCGAGTTAAGTGGAGAAAACGGACAGCACCTCTCTAGATAACCCGGAGAAGCAATAAAGGACCCCCCCGGCGTTATCATTAGCACCGCGCCGTAATTAAATAAATATTCCGGGGGGGGCTCGCCGAGCGATATTATTAGCACCGCGCAAATGGAAGGAAAATAAATAATTCCAGCGCCCCGCCTCGGGTGGCATCCCAATTAGAATTGTAATGAGAATAAGAATACGAATACGAATAAGGAAAAGCTGAGAAAAGCTAAGGAAAAGCTTAGAAAAGCTATGGGACCCGTGCGATCTGGTGTACCCCCTCCTGGTGCCAGGATAACGCTTCCGGGTGCCGGGTGCGTTATCCTTTCACCGGAGAGGGGGGGGGGTCCTTAATCGCTTACTCGGTAACTCGACCAATACTAATAGTTTCACGAACCTAGCTCGAGCAGCAGACCGAGTTCAGACCTCTGAATGCGACAGACGAACGCGCCTGATCATTCTAAATCGGTTTCGGAAACTATGGGCTATGTAGCTGCCCTACAGCTGGTACAAAATACCGACAGCACCTCTCCAGATGACTCGATCTAGCTTGGGCAGCCGACCCAGTTCAGAGCTCTGGATGCGACAGGCGAGCGCGTCTGATGATTTTAATCCGTTTCTGTGCGTATGCTCTGTAGCTGTCCTACAGCTCGAGTTAAATACAAAATACCGACAGCACCTCTCAAGATGACTCGAACAATACAAATAGTTTCGCAGATCTAGCTCGGGCAGCAGACCGAGTTCAGACCTCTGGATGCGAGAGGCGACCGCTCCTGATAATTCTCAATCGATCTCTCTAAGTATCAGCACTGCTGTCCTACAGCTCGAGTTAAGTACAAAATCCTGACAACGCGTATCAAGATGACTCGAAACAGCCGATCCCGCCCGTGTGCTTTTTGGCAGTAAAAGTTACCCGATCGAGCTGAGATGGAGATGGCGAGCGGAAATAAGATCGAATATCATGGGAAAAAATACAAGAGCTCTAACGAATGGTTGAATTTCGAGAACAAAAGTTTCAACCGACCAAAAATCACCAAAAGGTCCGTCGAGATGTTTCTTGAACTAGCTCTCCAGCGCCCCGGAATAAAGCCGGCGGTAAACCGTCAACCAGGTTTTTTGTTTGCGTCTTTGCTGGGACCGTCTTGGCCACTAAGGCCAGGTCCAACAAAGTATCAGGCGAAACAGAGCCTCTTATTTATCACGCAAGCAGTCAGCTCTTATACCACACAGCGAAGCTGAAGGAATAAAGAGAATCACATGCCGCAATGACACAATCAAACGCAAAGCACACAAAGGCAAACGAATGAGTCAGTGAACAGCGAAGCTGTTGGAATAAACAGGAACACAGATAGAGAAGAAACAATGTGTGACTTATCACTGCGAATGATCAAAGAAGGTCTGCACTACCTGTGGGAGCACATCGCATATGCGCTCCGCCGCTGATAGTTCCGCATCTGTAACAGTGGCGCTTGGTGGCAGACACCAAGCCGCAAGATACACATCCTTGAAAATGATGTCGGTCCGCGAGAAGATATATTTGTTTCGTAGACCAATCTGCATCCACACACCACAGGCACTTCCGCGGCTACAAACGCCCCCATCAAAGCCGGCTTTGATAAGGCAAGGAGTATAACACTGAGATTCAAAATCGCTGAGGTAAACGAAATCGGCGTACACGTGGCCCTGACGGACCTGATGGGTCAGTAAGTCAGCTCTCTGGTTCCATTCCCGAAAAAGAATGAAAGAAGAAGTCACGGCCAGCCTCTGGAGGCCTCACCGAGTATGTTTCCTGCATCTCGTCCAACTTATTAATCAGAGTTTCCACCCTTTTCTGATAAACCTGAGCTAATACTTTCCATTTCCCGCAGAGCCAGTTAATCACAAGCAGTGAGTCCCCCTGGATATCCAATGGTATCCCATCCGTATCGAGGTCCCACTGTGTACAACGCATGTTATGCAACGCAATACGTTTGCTGAGACGATCTCTATATGCTGGTGTATCCTCCCGATCCTGACCAATATGAACCCCTCCATCCTCATCCAAGTTCAAGAACACAGGCACCCCTGAGGACGCCAAACCTTTGCACTTCTTTTGGAAATACTTCAACATAGTACTAGAACAAACATTTGCAGCGAAATCCATGAAATGTTCAAAACTTCCAGCAAAGAACTCCCACCATGATAAACCATAAAACGATTCCAATGAATAGCACAATGGACGAAGTCCTACACTCTCCTGTCCCCCCCGATGTCGTTTCATTGAGCTGGCCTCCTTCCAATTCCCCCAACATCTGAGAGCCTCGCTTGAATCTGTCCTCGTTCTATCCCACAGTCGGCCAAACGCCAGGCACGAGAAACGAGAATCTCCCCAAGCTCTTGTCGAGTTTGCCTCCAGCGCCTCCCGATCTGTGATCAGCCTATGGGCAAAATCACGAATGTCGATTGCCCACACCCAGTGCACTCTGAGAAACTTCTGTACAATACCCGCATAGTGTGCATCATGATTTTTTTGTCTCGCACGTTCATACCCCCTCGTGTTCCATTCCTGCTAACTTTCCCCTTCCCTCCGTATACAACGAGACATTACAGCCAGGCACTTTCCCTCAAAGATATGAAGGGCACTCAATGAACTAGAGTCGACCGTACATCCTTCCGCCGCGTAAAGTACAATACTCTGAACTCTTTGTGCATACCTCTCATATTTATCTTTCAACGGGATGGCCGCGGAGCGGAAGAAGGTCGCCTGCCCCCAGAAAGCCCTGCGAGCAGAGTCAATACTAGCGTCCAAATCTGGATGTTCACTCACATGTAGTTCAGAACAAATATGAGCCCCAAGCACCTCCATCTCCGTCGCCCTTCTAAATCGATACACTCCCGACTCCTCCGACCCCATCGAGAGAACAAGATCAGCAGTGCGTAGTATTTCCCCTTCCGCATCTCGCGGAGGATCAACCCCGAACACCATGTACAGTAGACTGGACTCTTTCCATTTCACGCCATAGTCATGTAAATGTGTAGTTAGACCGTATAACATACGCGTGAGTTCCTCCCGACTCCGAGCCAGTACATAACAGTTGTCCGCCCAAAGGAAGTGATTAATAATCGAAACACAGCTAGTCGAGCCAGTCACAAACTCAATACGATAACCTAGTCCTAGTACGTCCCATTCAGGAATCGTGGAGCCCCACATAGCAGCAACAATAAGGTTGAAAGCCAACGGGCCCTCAGGCCCTCCCGTTCGAATACATTTGTCCCACCTTACCTCCACCACCTCAATCCCATCATAATAGACAGTGCCTACACATTCGCACAAGGGGTTAAGTAGAGCATACTGTAGGTATAGGGGGCACGCTCGCATGATCCAACCCGCGCCTGACATTGGCCACCGTGCAGTGATCGAACGCCTGGAGGACATCAGCGTTCGCCAAGTGTGCCGTTTCCCCTTTTCCCCATTGTGCAGCATGCTGACCTATGTGTTTGATGCTAGCCGCGATTCCGTGTGTACGACGATGTTCCTGGAAACCATACAACCCAATATGACGAAACACTCCGCTTCTTTCAATATGGCCCTCAACCAGGAGAACAATACAGGAACTGAACCATCTCGAAACAGCATTCTGCATACACAGCAAACGACCGTCTTTTAACTTAGTAATCCCTGGAGCTTTTGGCATAAAAGAGACGAGAATCTCACGCCACGACTGAGGATACGGAATCGTGAGCTTGATGACTTTATCGAACAACTTCTGGATCGCTCTGAGAGCACACCACGGCAAGCTCCTTAGAATCACGCACGGTATCCCGTCTGACCCAGTAGCCCTCTGGGTCTTCAGCCGAGCACGTGCTCTGAGAAGCAGCGCCATACTAATTCCCACAACTGATGTGGATCGTACTTCATGTACAGCCCTCATCCTGATCTCCTAAATCATACTGTTGGTGGAATTGCGCACCTCCTCGGACGACACCTTGAAACGAACGACCTTGTCGAGCTCCTCCTTCCACTCCTCACGTTCCCCCGTCTCCCTCCCATCCACCACTAAATTTTTGATAGTATATCTGACCTTACGCTTTGTTGGGGGGGCATCTGCACATAATCATATCACGTCGATAACTTCTGCGTAGACGATTGGCCTCATTCTTTAACCTCCTCAACCTCTCCACATCCTCCTTCGGACACATATTAACCTCCTCCTCGGCTCTTGTGAGCTGCACCGACCTGGACGGCTCTCTCGGTCTTCTCGCACCCGTGGTGGAGTAGTCCACCGTCGGTGATAAGTACGCCTCCAGTATAGTACTCTGCAGACACTGTGGACAGGTCACAGACGGACACCTTGAACGAGCGAAGGCAGCAGCGCCTAGATTCAAATCCACATGCTGTCGAGCCTGATGCTCATCAGCCCAAGTCGAACACTTGTATCCGACCAGGGACGGCCTAGACTTCAGACCAGGCTGGGGGTCAGGGCGACAACAATCACATTCCCAGGGTCAGTGAAACTCGCCGTGATGATTGCGTGATCGGGTAATCTACTGAACTGCTTCTTCCCACCCCTCTTGAAACACCACTTCACCTCCAGATCCGAGAACTCCCAACGATGAGGGACCAATAGGTAATCCAGGACCCTCTTCGAAGTCAGAAACTTGTTCTCCCCCCACGACTCCCAGGTACGCCTCCTAGTACTGAAAGTGTTGGCGGCCTTCAGTCCATGTGATTCCATGAACTCTAAGAGCAGCTCCGTCAACCTCCTCCTCCGACTCCTCCTCTCAATCTGCTGTGTACCGTCTCCTCCTCCCTCCCACCTTCTGTCCGTACGAGTACCCTCCTCACCAGTAGCCTCATACTCCTCCCCATTATACGTAAACTTGCATCCAGGCGGAATCTCCACTGCTCATATACCTCCGCAGCTATCTCTACACAATCCTCCACATGAGGGTCTGGCAAATACGCTGACACAAGAATAAGTGGTGACTTCTCTGACCCAAAGACGCCGATAACGAACCTCGTGAAACAAGTAAAAGAACATGCGGACGGCAGCCGCCCAAGATCTGTCGAAGATGAGAGCTGCCTTGCTACACGAACTAGTTTTGATGCGCCACCCCAAGCGCTCAAATTCACCATGCACAAGGTTGTGAGTTTCCTGACATGCAAAGAGCCCACCACATGCCCTCATATGATGGAGAATCTCAGCACATTTAAAATGAGCCTCACCTGCTTTGTTCAGGTTCCAGCTCGCCAAACGTATGCCTCGGACGAGGCGCCGCAAACGTCACTGCCTACGATTCACTTCCTGAAGTATATCATTCATGGGGACCGTCAGCGCAGGATAAGTAGAAACAATACGAGCCCATGCATCAGCATGAAGAACCCAAGCCCCTGTGGTGTTCGTATACGTCGCAAAACAGACGGGTCGGAACTTCTGAACAGCTTGAGTCCAAATCTGACTCCTCGGTGGCCCCACCTCCCCACGGATCTCGATTTGAACATGAGCCGATGTCATACTTCGCCGAGTCCCACAGAAACGAGCAACCGCTTTCACCTGATCACGCTTCCAGGGCGCACACTCCACTACCGTACGAATCGTTCTGGGATCGATTGGCGTGTCCATATCTTGAATGAGAACATCGGCATTTGGAAATGTATAACCTGGGGGCGGGGCAATACGATCGGCTGGTTCCTTACAGACCATATCCATCCATTTCTGTATTATCCAAAGAGTGTCCCGTGGTGTCCCTTCTTTGAAACCGACCTTCACACTTCCGTACATATATCTTCCTCCGTTTAATCGTTCAGGTGAATCTTTGTCGTAAGCATTCCTTTCCTCCCCCTGAAGTGTTCCAATCATATTCGATATTAACTGTGACGCATCCGCCCAAGGTATCATTTGATTTCCCCGATTTACTTGATTCGACCAATCTGTAACCCACCCTTTAAGTTCGAGATAAGTTGGTGTGAACTGGCTCGATCGCCCTTGTTGCACGTGAGGGACCGAACCTACACCTCCACCAGAGGAGCCACCAGGGCCCACACTAGTCGAAACCGAAGCCGCAGGAGATCCAGCCAAAATTTGCTTAACCTGTTTTTCCAGAATATCAGTCCGTGCATCAGATTTGTCCATGCGCTCCGTATGCAACTTGAGTGTGTCAACAACTCTTTTGGTGTCAGTCTTCGTCGATTGAACAACATGGATGAGATCCTCATGGGCATCCTCCGTTTTCCAAACATGCTTCATCATCATCTGTTTGAATGGATCCTTCTCCTGCGCTAACATCACTTTCCTCTCCTCCTCAATCTCTGGGCCACGTGCACGTTTAGATCAAATCTCACCATCTCCCGTCATCGCGGCATCCGCCGCTGCAGCAACATGAGTCATATTTTCAAGAATATTACCGTTCAATCCGTATTTATCTAGTCAGCTCTTATCGTCCTCAGGTTGACGTTTGTTAGATGCTGCCTCCAGTGCCTGCAAGGCTTTCTGATCCCACGGTTGGTATTCCTCAAGGTAATCGAAGCTGACCCTATCGTCCTGGTAATCCTCTGTGGGTATGTCCAGATTCTTTTGACGACGAAACCACCCCTCAGTACTTTCACCCCAATGCTCGAGTCCGATCTCTCTCCTCAAGGCCTGCTGAGCCTCAGGACTGTCGTACGACGTTGTGTCAACAACGATCCAGCACACAAGAAACTTCCACTCGTTCAATAAGAGATAATATATGCAGACAGACAATAGACAGCAGTGCAGCACACCAGAAAGTATCTCAATACCACGAAGAAGAATTCAGCGTACAATACACGAGATGTAGTGTAAGCAGACAAAAACCTCGAGGGAACCCAGGCTGGCCAGGCTCACACCCCGAGGCGAAGGCTCGCTAGAACGTCTGGAGGTTACCCAGGCAGAGACGTTCTTGAGCCGAGACGTTCTTGAGCCGGGAGCCTCGTAGAGCTCTTTCCTCGCACGGTGCTAACACGGGCGAGAAGCTTCCTCATCCCCAAGCTGAAACTCAAAAGTAAGTTTCAAAGTTGTCACCCAAAGACGGTTCCGCCAAGCGTTTTGATAGTAATACTGCAGCTACGGACCTGAGAATTTCACTGGCGAGCGCGGCATAACCCACTGCAGGTGCGAAAAATACCGGTTCTCAAAACGAATGTTCAAATCTCTCACTGGCGCCGGCGGTGAACCGTCAACCTAGTCACCGCCGGGAACCTCGTAGAGCTCCTCACACTGGTAAGAGTGCTGAGAATCGAAGTAGAGTAAAAAAAAAAATATATATATATATATATATATATATATTGAAAATCTTTATTTTTGATTTTTTCGATGTTCACATTCGCTCATTTCCCGGAAGTAAACTCATAAGAAAATACATCGAGCTCTACGAGGTATAAAACCGTCAACGCGTGTCGAGATGACTGAAACCCGCCGACGGTTCCCTCAAGACTTTTGATAGAAATACTGCAGTTACGGACCTGAGAATTTCACTGGCAGACGCAGTATAACCTACTAGACGTGAGAAAAAAAACGGTTCTCAAAACGAGTTCCAAATTTTGCATAAAGTGAAGAAAACTTACCCCAGGTTACCACATCCTCTCTTTTGGTCGGGCCGGCCAACTAGCTCCACCCTAACTCGAGCTGTAGGACTGCTACAGAGCTCATACTTCCAGAAAACAATTCAGAATTATTAGGCGCGTTTGATGTTGCATCGAGAGGTCTAAAATTGGTCTGCTACTCGAGCTAGCTCCGCGAAATTTTCCGTATTGTTCGAGTCTTTTCGACAGGTGCAAGGTTTTCTGTACTGAACTCGGTCTGTAGGGTAGCTACAGGACTTCTAATTACAGAAACTGATTCAGAGTCATCAGGCGCGTCCGCCTGTCGCATGCAGAGGTCTGAACTCTGCTACTCGAGCAGGATCGCGGGAATATTCGTATCGCTCGAGTTATCTTGACAGGGACTGTCGGCTTTCTTTGCTTAACTCGAGCTCTAGAGCAGCTACAGAGCTGATACTCACAGACACCGGTGCAGAATAATCAGGTGCGTTCGTCTGTTGCATCTAGAGGTCTGGAATTGGTTTGCTACTCGAGCTAGCCCTGGGAAACTATTGGTATCGTTCGAGTCAGTTCGAGAAGTGCTGTCGGTTTTCCCCATATCTCGGGCTGTAGGAGAGCTATAGAGCTGATGCGCAGCTCGAGAGCTCTTCTGCCGGTAAAATAGAAGAAGTTCATGAGGCACGAAACATCTAGACGGTTAGGGTCTGTTCTGAGCGCAAACGCCAAACACGAATTCGTATTCTGCTACTTTCCTCTTAATGGTACTGCTTTTCTTGGTTCTGCAGATGAGCTATAGAACTTCTTACAGCAATGGGAACGGAACTATCAGAGGTCATGGCGAAATATATCTAGACGCCTAAGATCAGTCTGCTATCAGCGCTCTGGCTGAAAAACTATTCGATTTCTGCTAATTCTTCACACATAATATATGGTCAGGAAGCTCTACGAGTCCCCCGACAGTAAGAAGGTTGACGGTTTACCGCCGGCGCCGAGTTGGCCGGCCCGACCAACAGAGAGGATGTGGTAACCTGGGTCGCTTTTTTCACTTTATGCAAAATTTCTGTGAGAACCAGTACTGGGCGCTGGCGGTAAACCGTCAACCTTCCTTACCGCCGGGGGACTCGTAGAGCTTCCTGACAATATATAATGTGGAGAAAAAAAAAAACAGAGAACCAATAGTTTTTCAGCCCAAGCGATTTCAGACCTCTCGATGAAGCAGCCGAACGCCCCCGATGCTTCTGGATTCTCTTCTTTGCGAGCTCTGCAGCTCTCCTCCAGCCCGAGTTACGTGCGTAAATCGACAGCACCTCTCAAGATGACTCTAACAAAACGAATAGTTTGGCAGACCAGCTCGAGTATCAAACCAAGTTCAGACCTCTCAGTGCGACAGGCGGACGCGTCTGATGTCTGCGAATCGACTCCTGTGATTACCAGCCCTGCAGCCCCCCTATAGCCCGAGTTAAGTGCAGAAAACCGAGCACCTCTCAGGATGACTCGAACAATACAATAGTTTCGCGGACCTAGTTCGGGCAGCAGACCCAGTTCCGAGCTCTGGATTCGACAGGCGGACGCGCCTGATGTCTTCGAATCGATTCCTGTGACCACCAGCACTGTAGCAACCCCCAGCCCGAGTTGAGTGCAGAAAACCGAGAGCACTTCTCAAGATGACTCGAACAATACGAATAGTTTCGCGATTCTAGATCGGGCAGCAGACCGAGTTCAGAGCTCTGGATTCGACAGGCGGACGCGCCTGATGATTCTGAATCGGTTTCTGTAAGCATCAGCTCTGTAGCGGTCCTATAGCTCGAGTCAAGTACTGAAAACCGAGAGCGTCTGTCAAGATGACTGGAATAATACGAATAGGTTTGCGGACCTAGCTCGGCTAGCAGACCGAGTTAAGACCTCTAGATTCAACAGGCGAACGCGCCTGATCATTCTGAATCGATTAGCTGTGCTTACCAGCTCTGTAGCTGTCCTACAGCTCGAGTTATGTTCAGAAAACCGTCATCGCGTGTGAAGATGACCTGAAACGGCCGATCCCGCCTGCCTGCTTTTTGGCAGAAAGTTACCCGATCGAGCTGAGATCAAGATGGCGAGCGGTAATAAGACCGAATATCATGGGGGAAAAAAAGAGCTCAAACGAATTGTTGAATTTCGAGAACAAAATTTTCAACCGACCAAAAGTCACCAAAAGGTCCGTCGAGATTTTTCTTGCCAACTAGCTCTCCGGCGCCCCGGAATTACTCTTAAGCTTCCAGCAATAGCTTGCTATTGAAGCCGATCTTGACGTACGAGTTATGGGCGCCGGCGGTAAACGTTCAACCTTTCTACCGCCGTGGGACCCGTAGAGCCTTCCTGACATATTATGAGGAAAATCAGAGAACGAAATAGTTTTTTCAGCCAACGATTTTCAGACCTCTCGATGCAAACAGCCGAACGAACAGCCGACGCCCCCGATGCTTCTGATTTCCCTTCTCTGCGAGCTCTGTAGCTCTTCTACAGCCCGAGTTACGTGCGCAAACCGACAGCACCTCTCAAGATGACTCTAACAAAACGAACAGTTTGGCAACCCAGCTCGAGTATCAAACCGAGTTCAGACCTCTGAATGCGACAGGCGGACGCGTCTGATCTCTGCGAACCGACTCCTGTGATTATCAGCCCTGCAGCCCCCCTACAGCCCGAGTTAAGTGCAGAAAACCGACAGCATCTCTCAGGATGACTCGAACAATACTATAGCTTCGCAGACCTAGTTCGGGCAGCAGACCGAGTTCCGAGCTCTGGATTCGACAGGCGGACGCGCCTGATGACTTCAAATCGATTCCTCTGACCACCAGCACTGTAGCCCCCCCCCCAGCCCGAGTTGATTGCAGAAAACCGAGAGCACTTCTGAAGATGACTCGAACAGTAAGAATAGCTGCGGTTCTAGATCGGGCAGCAGACCGAGTTCAGAGCTCTGGATTCAACAAACAAATGCGACTGATGATTATGAATCGGTTTCTGTAAGTATGACCTCTGTAGCTGTCATATAGCTCGAGTTAAGTACAGAAAACCGAGAGCGTCTGTCAAGATGACTCGAATAATACGAATAGGTTTGCGGACCTAGCTCGGCTAGCAGACCGAGTTCAGACCTCTGGGTTCAACATGCGAACGCGCCTGATCATTCTGCATGCATTAGCTGTGCTTACCAGCTCTGTAGCTGCCCTAGAGCTACAGAAACCCGAGAGCGTCTGTCAAGATGACTCGGATAATACGAATAGGTTTGAGGACCTAGCTCGGCTAGCAGACCGAGTTCAGACCTCTAGCTTCAACAGGCGAACGCGCCTGCTCATTCTGAATCGATTAGCTGTGCTTACCAGCTCTGTAGATGTCCTAAAGCTCGAGTTATGTTCAGAAAACCGTCATCGTGTGCCGATCCCGCCTGCCTGCTTTTTGGCAGTAAAAGGTACCCGATCGAGCTGAGATCGAGATGGCGAGCGGGAAAAACATCAAATATCATGGAAAAAATACTAGAGCTCAAACGAATTGTTGAACTGGCGCCGGCGGTGAACCGTCAACCTGGTCACCGCCGGGAACCTCGTAGAGCTCCTTCGACGCGTGAGAGTGCTTAGAATCGACAGAGAGAGCTTCTGGAAGCATTTCCCGATAAAAAATGATTTTTTTCATGTCGATATGAAGTTGGTTCCGCCAAGTGTTTCGATAGTAAATCTGCGCCTACAGAGCTCATATTGACACGCAGAGGCCCTCATAATCGTTTACAGGTGCGAAAAATCTGCTTTCTTAACATGAACTGTCAAATATCTTTTAAATATTAGCAAAACCGACCCAAAGTCACCGCATTGTCTCTTTTGGTCGGGTCGAACAACTCGCTCCACCCCGCGCCGAAATTCCTCTAGCTCATCGATGCCGAAGAGCTCTACGAGGTATTTCGAGAACAAAATTTTCAACCGACCAAAAGTCTGCAAAAGGTCCGTGGAGATTTTTCTTGGCAACTAGCTCTCCAGCGCCCCGGAATTACTCTTAAGCTTCCAGCAATAACTTGCTAAGGGAAGCTCTACGAGTTATTTTTCTCACGTGTAATAGGTTATGCCGTGTCTGCCAGTTAAATTCTCAGGTCCGTAGCTGCTATATTACTATCAAAAGACTTGAGGAATTGTGACGGGTTTCAGTCATCTCGACACGCGATGATGGTTTTATATACGTAATTCGAGATGAAGGACAGCTATAGTGCTCTTATTTGCATAAAACGATTCTTAATACCTCGTAGAGCTCTTCGGCATCGATGAGCTAGAGGAATTCCGGCGCGGGGTGGAGCTAGTTGGTCGACCCGACCAAAAGAGACAATGGGGTGACTTTGGGTCGGTTTTGCTAATATTTAAAAGATATTTGACAGTTCATGTTAAGAAAGCAGATTTTTCGCACCTGTAAACGATTATGAGGGCCTCTGCGTCTTAATATGAGCTCTGTAGGCGCAGATACCTCGTAGAGCTCTTCGGCATCGATGAGCTAAAGGAATTCCGGCGCGGGCTGGAGCTAGTTGGTCGACCCGGCCTTAAGAGACAAAGTGGTGACTTTGGGTCGGTTTTACGAAGATTCGAAAGATATTTGACAATTTATTTTGAGAAACCAGATTTTTCGCACCTGTAATGGAGTATGACGCGTGCGCCTGTAAAATTTCGAGGCTCGTAGGTACAGTATTGCTACCAAAACACTTGGAGCAACCGACGTTAGATAAAAATCGAAAAACGCAATTTTTCTAATTTTCTGGGCCTCGCCCCAGAAGCTTCCTTCATGTGTTCCGAGGAGCGCGTTGTCAAAAAAGAGCTCTACGAGGGTCCCGGCGGTAACCTGGTTGACGGTTCACCGCCGGTTCCCATTTACTATATCGAAACACTTGGCGGAGACAACTTCATATCGACATGAGAAAAATCATGTGTTTTTCGGGAAATGCTTCCAGAAGCTCTCTCTGTCGATTCTAAGCACTCTCACGCGTCGAAGGAGCTCTACGAGGTTCCCGGCGGTGACCAGGTTGACGGTTCACCGCCGGCGCCAGTTATGAGGCACGCTTGTTTAAGGTCTAGCTACTCGAGACAAAACTATTTGCATTTTCTCCTTCCGCTCTCTTGAGAAGCTTCCCTCACGTGTTTGAGCAGTCTGCTACTCGAGCTAGGTCGGCGAACCTATTCGTATTATACCTCGTAGAGCTCTTCGTTGTCGATGAGCTAGAGGAATTCCGGCGCGGGTTGGAGCTAGTTGGTCGACCCGACCAGAAAGGACAAAGTGGTGACTTTGAGTCGGTTTGCTCAGATTTGAAAGATATTTGACAATTCATTTTGAGAAAGCAGATTTTTACGCCGAGCATTGGCATATGAACTTTGTTCCCCGAGCAGCTCAGCTCTCTGGAGCCAGTTGGAGTATTAGTTGACTTCCGGGAACCGACTGCATCTTCACTCCGAAAATCTCAATTTGACGTTTTCTAGAAAAGCTGCAAGAAGCTCTCCGCTTCGATCCTAAGCTTTCTTACGGGCGCAAGGAGCTCTACGAGGTTCTCGGCGGTGACCAGGTTGACGGTTCACCGCCGGCGCCAGTTCGGACGCGCTGGAGAGCTAGTTGGCAAGAAAAATCTCGACGGAACTTTTGATGACTTTTGGTCGGTTGAGAATTATGTTCTCAAAATTTGAACATTCGTTTGAGCTCTAGTATTTTTTCCCGTGATATTCGATCTTATTCCCGCTCGCCATCTTGATATCAGCTCGATCGGGTGAATATTACTATCGAAAAGCACTGTGGCGGGATCGGCTGTTTCAAGTCATCTTGACACGCGATGACGGTTTTCTGAACATAACTCGATCTTTAGGACAGCTACAGAGCTAGTAAGCACAGCTAATCGATTCAGAATGATGAGGCGCGTTCGCCTGTTGAATCGAGAGGTCTGAACTCGGTCTGCTAGCCGAGCTAGGTCCGCAAACCTATTCGTATTATTCGAGTCATCTCGACAGACGCTCTCGGTTTTCTGTACTTAATTCGAGCTATAGGATAGCTACAGAGCTGATACTTACAGAAACTGATTCAGAATCATCAGTCGCATTTGGCTGTTGACTCCAGAGCTCTGAACTCGGTCTGCTGCCCGATCTAGAATCGCGAAACTATTCGTATTGTTCGAGTCATCTTGAGAAGTGCTCTCGGTTTTCTGCACTCAACTCGGGCTGAGGGGGCTACAGTGCTGGTGGTCACAAGAATCGATTTGAAGACATCCGGCGCGTCCGCCTGCCGAATTCAGAGCTCGGAACTCGGTCTGCTGCCCGAACTAGGTCCACAAAACTATTGTATTGCTCGAGTCGTCCAGTCATCCTGAGAGGTGCTGTCGGTTTCCTGCACTTAACTCGGGCTGGGTGGTAATCACAGGAATCGATTCGCACTACAGAGCTCGTAAAGAAGACAATCCAGAAGCATCGGGGGCGTTCGGCTGTTGCATCGAGAGGTCTGAAATTTCTTGCGCTGGAAAACTATTCGTTCTCTGTAACTTTTATTCCACATTATATATTCTCAGGAAGCTCTACGAGTCCCCCGGCGGTAACAAAGGTTGACGGTTTACCGCCGGCGCCCAGTTCCGGAGAGCTCGCTGAGAGATAGAGAGTTCAAGATTCCCGGAGAGCTCTCTAAGATCTAATGGGTTTTAGATTAGCAGCTGGACGGTGGTGGTGCCCGCCAGCAGCCCATCTCCGCCGGTCCACGATCCCCGCAGCAACTCGCCCGAGCCGGCAGCGGGTCCGCAGCAATGCAGGATCGCTTCAGAAGGGTTCGACAGAGCTCTGCAGGCGCCCCAGGCGGGTTTCACAAAGCATTGTAGAAAGGCACGCGTCCACGCGTGCCTGCACGCGTGCAGGCACGCATGGGGGCGTGCCTGGCAGTGTCTTCGAAGCGCTTCAGGGGAGCCCCTGGGGGCCCTGTACCTCGTAGAGCTCGGCATTAACTTGCTGAGGGAAGCTCTACGAGTTATTTTCCGTGAAGTTCCCGGAGAGCTCGCTGAGAGCTACAGGGCTTAAGATTAGAAGCCGGACGGTGGTGGTGCCTGCCAGGAGCTCCTCCACTGCGGTCCACAGGCCTCGCAGCAACTCCGGCGGCCCGGCAACGTGTCCGGGAGAGCTTCCGGCAAGCTTCCACACGTGCCTGCATGCGTGCAGGCACGCATGGAAGCGTTTCTGGCAGCGCTTCCGCAGCGCTCCAGGGGGGCCCCCCAAGGCTCTCCAGGAAAGTTTTCCCGTCCCCGAGATTCTCTTTGCTCCCCGGGTTTTGGACGCTGCCATTGGTAAGAGAGCTAGAGGAATTCGGCGACAGGGTGGAGCTAGTTGGCAAAATTTCGAAAAGGGACGCGATCATACCTCGTAGAGCTCGTCGGCATCGATGAGCTAGAGGAATTCTGGCGCGGGCTGGAGCTAGTTGGTCGACCCGGCCTTAAGAGACAAAGTGGTGACTTTGGGTCGGTTTTACGAAGATTCGAAAGATATTTGACAATTTATTTTGAGAAACCAGATTTTTCGCACCTGTAATGGAGTATGACGCGTGCGCCTGTAAAAATTCCAGGCCCGTAGGTAAAGTATTACTACCAAAACACTTGGAGCAACCGACGTCAGATAAAAATCGAAAAACGTAATTTTTCGAGTTTTTCGGGCCTCGCCCCAGAAGCTTCCTTCATGTGTTCCGAGGAGCGCGTTGTCAGAAAAGAGCTCTACGAGGGTCCCGGCGGTAACCTGGTTGACGGTTTACCGCCGGTTCCCAGCACAAGTGATCTTCATAGGTACTCTCGGTTTTCTGCACTTGACTCGGCTGTAGAAGAGCTACTGATCTGGAACTGAGAAAAATCCATTAATACCTGGTAGAGCTCTTCGGCATCGATGAGCTACAAAAATTCCGGCGCGGGGTGGAGCTAGTTGGCCGATCCGGCCTGAAGAGACAATGTGATGACCTCGGGTCGGTTTTGCGAATATTTGAAAGATATTGAATAATTCATTTTGAGAACTGGTACTGGGCGCCGGCGGTAAACCGTCAACCTTTGTTCCCGCCGGGAGACTCGTAGAGCTTCCTGACAATATATAATGTCGAAACAAATTGCAGAGAACGTATAGTTTTTCAGACCAAGCGATTTCAGACCTCTCGATGCAACAGCCGAACGCCCCCGATGCTTCTGGATTGTCTTCTGTACGAGCTCTGTAGCTCTCCTACAGCCCGAGTTACGTGCCTAAATCGACAGCAACCCTGAAGATACTCGAACAATACGAATAGTTTGGCAAACCTAGCTCGAGTATCAGACCAAGTTCAGGCCTCTGAATGCGACAGGCGGACGCATCTGATGTCTCCGAATCGATTCCTGTGATTACCAGCCCTGCAGCCCTACAGCCCGAGTTAAGTGCAGAAAACCGACAGAATCTTAGGAAGACTCGAACAATACGAATAGTTTCGCGGACCTAGTTCGGGCAGCAGACCGAGTTCCGAGCCCTGGATTCGACAGGCCGACGCGCCTGATGTCCGAATCGATTCCTGTGACTACCAGCACTGTAGCCCCCAGACACCCCGAGTTAAGTACAGAAAACCGACAGCACCTCTCAAGATGACTCGAACAATACGAATAGTCTCGCGATTCTAGAGCGGGCAGCAGATCGAGTTCAGAGCTCTGGATTCAACAGACAAACGCGACTGATGACTCTGAATCGATTTCTCTACTCATCAGCTCTGTAGCTGTCCTATAGCTCGAGTAGTACAGAAAACCGAGAGCGCCTGTCAAGATGACTCGAATAATACGATTAGGTTTGCGGTCTTAGCTCGGCTAGCAGACCGAGTTCAGACCTCTAGATGCAACGGACGAACGCGGCTGATAATTCTGAATCGATAAGGTATGCTTACCAGCTCTGTCGCTGTCCTATATCTCGAGTCAAGGCCAATATACCGACAGCGCGTATCAAGATGACTCGAAACGGCCGATCCCGCCACAGTGTTTTTCGATAGTAATATTCACCCGATCGAGCTGAGATCAAGATGGCGAGCGGGAATAGGATCGAATATCACGGAAAAAACAGTAGAGCTCTAACGAATGTTCAAATTTTGAGAACATCATTTTCAACTGAGCAAAAGTCACCAAAAGTTCCGTCAAGATTTTTCGGGCCAACTAGCCCGCCAGCGCGTCCGAACTGGGAACCGGCGGTGAACCGTCAACCAGCTTACCGCCGGGACCCTCGTAGAGCTCTTTTCTCACACGGCGCTCCTCGGCAAGTATGGAGAAAGCGTCTAGAGCAAGACCTGAGAAACTCGAAATATTACCTTTTTCTGTTTTTATCCAACGTCGATTCCCCCAAGTGTTTTGATAGTAATACTGCAGCTACGGACCTGAGAATTTTACTGGCAAGCGCGTCTTAACCCACTACAGGTGCGAAAAATCTGCTTTCTCGAAATGAATGGTCAAATATCTTTCAATTTTTTGCAAAACCCACCAAAAGCTGTCACATTGTCCGTTCTGGTCGGGTCGACCAAGTAGCTCCACCCCGCGCCGGAACTGGGCGCCGTCGGTAGACCGTCAACCTTTGTTACCGCCGGGGGACTCGTTGAGCTTCCTGACAATATATAATGTGGCAAAAATGGAGAGAACGAAAATTTTTTCAGCCCAAGCGATTTCAGACCTCTCGATGCAACAGCCGAACGCACCCAACGAATAGTTTGGTAACCCAGCTCGAGTATCACACTGAGTTCAGACCTCTGAATGCGACAGACAGACGCGTGTGCTGTCTGCAAATCGACTCCTGTGATTACCTGCCTTGCAGCCCCCCTACAGCCCGAGTTAAGTGCAGAAACCGATAGCACCTGTCAGTATGACTCGAACAATACAATAGTTTTGCGGACCTAGTTCGGGCAGTAGACCGAGTTCCGAGCTCTGCATTCGACAGGCGGACGCGCCTGATGTCTTCAAAGTGATTCTTGTGACCACCAGCACTGTAGCCGCCCCAAGCCCGAGTTAAGTGCAGAAAACCGAGAGCACTTCTCAAGATGATTCGAACAATACAAATAGTTTCGCGGTTCTAGATCGGGCAGCAGACGATCTCAGAGCTCTGGATTCAACAGACGAATGCGACTGATGATTATCAATCAGTTTCTCTAAGTATCAGCTCTGTAGCTGTCCTATAGCTCGAGTTAAGTACAGAAAACCAAGAGCGTCTGTGAAGATGACTCGAATAATACGAAACGATCTGCGGACCTTGCTCGGCTAGCAGACCGAGTTCAGATCTCTGGATTCCACAGGCGAACGCGCCTGATCATTCTGAATCGATTAGCTGTGCTTACCAGCTCTGTAGCTGTCCTATAGCTCGAGTTAAGTACAGAAAACTGAGAGTGTCTGTCAAGATGACTCGAATAATACGAATAGTTTTGCGCATCTAGCTCGGCTAGCAAATCGAGTCCAGACTTTTAGATTCAACATGCGAACGCGCCTGATCATTCTGAATCGATTAGCTGTGCTCACCAGCTCTGTAGCTGTCCTAAGGATCGAGTTATGTTCAGAAAACCGACAGTGCGTATCAAGATGACTCGAAACGGCCGATCCCGCCCGTGTGCTTTTTGGCAGTAAAAGGTACCCGATCGAGCTGAGATCAAGATGGCGAGCGGGAATAAGATCGAATAGCACGGAAAAAAATACTAGAGCTCTGACGAATGGTTGAAATTCGAGAAAAAAATTCAACCGACCAAAAGTCATCAAAAGTTCCATCGATATTTTTTCTCGCCAACTAGCTCTCCAGCGCCCCGGAACTGGCGCCGGCGGTAAACCGTCAACCTTTGTTACCGCCCGGGGACTCGTAGAGCTTCCTGACAACATATATAATGTCGAAAAACATTACACATAAAAAATAATTGTTCAGCCCAAGCAATTTCAAACCTCTCGGATGCAACAGCCGAACGCCCCCGATGCTTCTGGATTGTCTGTGAGCTCTGTAGCTCTCCTACAGCCCGAGTTACGTGCGTAAATGGACAGCATCTCTCAAGATAACTCGAACAATTCGAACAGTTTAGCAAACCTAGCTCGAGTATCAGACCAAGTTCAGACCTCAGCATCCGACAGGCGGACGCGTCTGATGTCTCTGAAGCGATTTCTGTGATTACCAGCCCTGCAGCCTCCCCTACAGCTCGAGTTAAGTGCAGGAAACCGACAGCACCTCTCAGGATGACTCGAACAATACGAATAGTTTCGCAGACCTAGTTCGGGCAGCAGACAGAATTCGGAGCTCTGGATTCGAAAGGCGGACGCGCCTGATGTCTCCGAATCGATTCCAGTGATTACCAGCCATGCAGCCCCCCTACAGCCCGAGTTAAGTGCAGAGAACCGACAGGATCTCTCGAGATGACTCGAACAATACGAATAGTTTCGCGATTCTAGATCGGGCAGCAGACCGAGTTCAGAGCTCTGGATTCAACAGACAACGGCCACTGATGATTCTGAATCAGATTCTGTACGTATCAGCTCTGTAGCTGTCCTGTAGCTCGAGTTAAGTACAGAAAACCGAGAGTGTCTGTCAAGATGACTCGAATAATACGAGTAGGTTTGCGGACCTAGCTCGGCTAGCAGACCGAGTTCAGACCTCTGGGTTCAACAGGCGAACGCGCCTGATCATTCTGAATCGATTAGCTGTGCTTACCAGCTCTGTAGCTGTCCTGAAGCTCGAGTTATCTTGAGAAAACCGACCACGCGCATCAAGATGACTCGAAACGGCCGATCCCGCCTGAACGCTTTTTGGCAGTAAAAGGTACCCGATCGAGCTGAGATCAAGATGGCGAGCGGGAATAAGATCGAATATCACGGGAAAAAATACTAGAGCTCTAACGACTGGTTGAATTTTGAGAACAAAATTTTCAACCGACCAAAAGTCAGCAAAAGGTCCGTCGAGATTTGTCTTGCCAACTCGCTCTCCAGCGCCCCGGAATTACTCTTAAGCTTCCAGCAATAACTTGCTAGGGGAAGCTCTACGAGCTATTACTCTTAAGCTTCCAGCAACTGGGCGCCGGCGGTAAACCGTCAACCTTTGTCACCGCCGGGGGACTCGTAGAGCTTCCTGACAACATATAATGTCAAAAAATTACACCGGAAAGATGGTTTTTCAGCCCACGCAATTTCAAACCTCTCGGATGCAACAGCCGAACGCCCCCGATGCTTCTAGATTGTCTTATGTACGAGCTCTGTAGCTCTCCTGCAGCCCGAGTTACGTGCGTAGATCTCAAGATGACTCGAACAATACGAATAGTTTGGCAAACCTAGCTCGAGTATCAGACCGAGTTCAGACCTCAGCATCAGGCGGACGCGTCTGATGTCTCTGAATCGATTCCTGTGATTACCAGCCCTGCAGCCCCCCTACAGCCCGAGTTAAGTGCAGGAAACCGACAGCACCTCTCAGGATGACTCGACAATACGAAAGTTTTGCGGACCTAGTCGGGCAGAGAGCAGAATTTCGAAGCTCTGGTCCACAAGCTGGACGCGACTGATGTCTCCGAATCGATTCCAGTGATTACCAGCCATGCAGCCCCCCTACAGCCCGAGTTAAGTGCAGAGAACCGACAGGATCTCTCAAGATGACTCGAACAAGACGAATAGTTTCGCGGTTCTAGATCGGGCAGCAGACCGATTTCAGAGCTCTGGATTCAACAGACAACGGCCACTGATGATTCTGAATCAGATTCTGTACGCATCAGCTCTGTAGCTGTCCTGTAGCTCGAGTTAAGTACAGACAACCGAGAGCGTCTGTCAAGATGACTCGAATAATACGACTAGGTTTGCAGACCTAGCTCGGCTAGCAGACCGAGTTCAGACCTCTGGGTTCGACAGGCGAACGCGCCTGATCATTCTGAATCGATTAGCTGTGCTTACCAGCTCTGTAGCTGTCCTAAAGCTCGAGTTATCTTGAGAAAACCGTCACCGCGTATCAAGATGACTCGAAACGGCCGATCCCGCCTGGACGCTTTTTGACAGTAAAAGGTACCCGATCGAGCTGAGATCAAGATGGCGAGCGGGAATAAGATCGAATATCACGGGAAAAAATACTAAAGCTCTAACGAATGGTTGAATTTTGAAAACCAAATTTTCCACCGACCAAGGTCAGCAAAAAATCCGTCGAGATTTTTCTTGCCAACTCGCTCTCCAGCGCCCCGGAATTACTCTTAAGCTTCCAGCAACTGGCGCCGGCGGTGAACCGACAACCTGGTCACTGCCGGGAATCTCGTAGAGCTCCTTGCACACGAAAGATTGCTCAGTTGTAAAAAAGACAACTTCTCAGAGCATTTCTAGAAAAACACAGAATTCTTATTTTTCGGTGTCAACATGATGTCGGTTCCTCCAAATGTTTAGACAGTAAAACTCCCTCCAGAGAGCTGAGCTGCTCGCAGAAGAAAGTTTAGATACCAATGCTCGGATTAAAAATCTGCTTTACCAAAATAAATTGTCAAATATTTTTCAAATTTTCG
>CAUYUJ010001571.1:98578-99662 GCA_963575745.1 Prorocentrum cordatum | reverse complement strand
CACCCGTCGCCACTTTCGTGGGCTCCTGGGAGGCCCAGCGGAGGTGGGTCCCACGCGGATCACCTCGGTAGCTCCCCGCCCCCTGGGGGGCTTGGCTTGCGATCTGCGCAATTGTCGCCACGTTCGTGGGCTCTTGGGAGGCCCAGCGGATGTGGGTCCCACGCGGATCACCTCGGTAGCTCCCCGCCCCCTGGGGGGCCTTCGATCTGCGCAATTGTCGCCACTTTCGTGGGCTCCTGGGAGGCCCAGCGGAGGTGGGTCCCGCGCGGATCACCTCGGCAGCTCGCCTCCACTCGCCGCGGCTCCGAAGCAGGTCCATCTGCCTCTCAGCTTCCCGGCGGCCTCAACCTCGCTGCACTCCATGTCGGCGTCCATCATCGAGTCATCGTCCGCCGGTCTCAACGTCTCGAGGGTCGCCATCCAGAGGTCCTCCGCGCGGATGCAGTTGGCGACCGCCACCTCCCAGCGGCGCTCTGGGGGGCCCGTTGGCAGCTCCTCGACCGCTACCTCCGAGCGCGCCCAGAGGTCGAAGTTGACCGTGTCCAAGGGGGGCGGCACGTCGCCGTGGCTCCCAGGGTCGGGCGCGACCGTGGCATCGACGCTGACCTCGTCCTCGTCGTACTGCCCCACGTCCTGCGCCCCGTCGTGCTCGCCGTTGTGCTCCACGCAATCGCCGCCCTCGAATGCGCCCCGAGCCCCAGCCTGGGCCTCGGCGCCGAGCGAGGGGAAGCGGGGCACCGCTGGCATGGAGGGGAGGTCTGCGCTCGCCTCCGCCTCGCGGTGACCCTCGGCCTCCAGCACCACCTCGGGGCCCCGCGCGTCGCAGTGCGCCCCTACCTTCTGGCCGATGCTCCCGCGGACCATGCCGCGGACCATGCCGTTCTCGACCTCGGCGCCTTACGCACTGAACTCGTCCTCACCGTGCAGCCTCGGGTCTTGCGCCGGGTCGAGCTCCCCGTGGCGCTTCACGTCCAGCTTGTTGCTAGGCGCGACCACCAGGCTGCTGCGTGCCGCCAGCCGCGCGCCCTTCTGGGCGCGGCGCAGCGCCGCAGCAGGGGCCGCCTCCAGCGGCCACGGCACCACG